>OZ025241.1:10754128-10774128 GCA_964019155.1 Osedax fenrisi | reverse complement strand
TGATAAAAGGTAATATATATATATGAACGTTTGCAGTAGGCATGCGTTGACCTAATTAATTATTGGTAAATAAAATAAATATAAAAAAAGATAGCGTATCTAGTGAAGTTGGTTGTTCCTTATAATAATAAAAGGAAAGTTAATAAATCAATAATAGAAGTGTATAATATTTAAAAATATTATACATATATATATATATCCATACATATATATCCAGAGTCTGGATTCAAGACCCTGCCTTATTTCACAGACTCATATAAATATCATATACATATTATTCACCATAGAATTATTTATCAGACCTCCTGCCCTTACGCCATCCCTTAAACTCTCTCACATCAAGTACTGATATTATATAACTTGCCCCACCAATATCATCTGTTAAGTATACTAAACGAGCATTAAGCTATTGTTAAGCGTTGTTCCCTTCTTAGGGGATTATCTCCCATCTAGTATCATCTCTATATGTCCATATTCCTCCTTTATAACCCATCTTACAACTCCTTTACCCTATGATACCATGTTAACTACATAATTTATTATTATTATCGTTTTATAGTTTAGTTTTAGTTTTTTTTTTATTATATTCTATTGTATTCGTTTTGCACAAGGGTTGGCTGTTCACACCATAGATAAGTGCAGCCTAACTAGTTATCTATCTATCTATACATCTAAGATGATCTCTGACATCTTTACATTAAAATGCTTCTAATTTATTATACTATTAAAATATAAAATTAATAATATACTATTCCATTATTATATTAGTATTACATTTAAAAAAATGTCCTACTAGTATTGGTTTATTATATGTTTTATATACATATTATGTTTGTGATATATTTAAAATGTATCATTTAAATAATGACTATATGATTAATAATTTATTACTATTACAGGTTATAAACGTAAGAAGAATTTAATATATTTAAAGTAGAAATACAATATTTCAATGCACTTTAACAAAACAATGTATTTTATTTCTATTTTCGATCATTATTACGGTAACTTTAAATCGCTTTAATTTATTTAATTTTTAATTTCGTATTATTATTTGTTTATTTCTATAACGTATTTTATCGTTAGCAAATATTTATACTTTATATTTCGATTATATTTGTTTAAATAAATCATCAATCAATCAATGCTGATATTTCCCTCACTTTTCATCCCTTAAATATAGAAAACGTGCCTTCAGTTATATTATTCCATCCTTATTAAACTCTCTCCCCACTTACCTCCATTATATATATATATATCTGTCACACTCCTCCCTTTATAATACAATCCTGCAAAGCCTACATAGCATAGCAATATAATACTACTTTTACTATTCACTTATTTTAATCGTGCATTAGCACTATTTTTATAAATTGTTTTATTATATTGTTAATTTATTTATTGTTCTCGTTCATTATTATTTACATTATATTGTTATATGCACGATGGGTTGGATACATCTATGATAAGTGCTAATAAAGCAAATATCATCATCATCATATATATGGTTTCAATTTAGAAATATTTATTAATAATTCTTAATATTCATATGATTTAATCGTTAATTCTTGAAATGTATCTCCAAAATTAGAATGTTTAAAAAAAGACTAAAATCTTCATTTATCCAATATTTATTCGCAAATTTCATTCGTGTAAATTTTTTGTATTTGTATTTTTTATTATTATTGTTTAATTTTCATTTAGAATTATTATTATTAGCATCATCATCATCCACATCATTATTATTATTAGTATTGTTATTATATTATGTTTTGTTCAGCTGCCGATACAAACACAATTATAAATCTATAAATAGACACAAAGGGGCGGGGCTAACCAGTTTACTATCGCGGTCCACTTTCATCTTGTTGATACGGTCGAGTTGCTGTTTCCTGACGGAGGTGTTGTCAATAGCGAGGACATCGATGTTACCCTCCTCCTCCAGACGGTACTTGTTCACACCCACTATTGTCTCTGTGGTAGGGTGGGGGGTAGGGGTTATCATCGAGGCGGTGGCAATAATGAAATTCTCAAGTCAGTGGTAATAATGAATTAGAGTGAATCACAAAGTACTAGAGTTAGTGCTGCGTATCACGAAGTACTTAAACGTGTATGTTAACCTCACGTTGGACGTACTTATGAAATACAAATATCATATCTGTAATACTATGGCAATACATTAATATCACGATGTACACAATACTGTGCATTGTTACAGCTTGTTATATAATACCTTCTATACTTATATATTATTTTATCGTTTATTTATTTATGTATTATTATATTGCTAAAACACAAACGAGAATTCTCTTTGTTATATTTGTGTATAAATAAATCATCTATCTATACATATATAGTAAGGTATACATATTTTTGCTGCTGGCATTATATAAAGATGGGCATATTGTTGGATATAATTAGCTTTAAGGCACTTCTTACTAACTATAATACCAAGTAAATCAACATATTCTACTTTATATGTATGCAATGAAATAATACATAGCTATTTACTCGCATGCTACAAGTAAAAGTAATATAAATGATAATGACTATTTCAACCTAATGACACCTGACATCTACTATTCAGCTCTTCCAGATGTTATTATTGTGTGGTGGAGTCCTTTCATCCTACCCGGTAACTTAGCTGGAGTTTTCACTTATAACCACACATGGCTCTAATGTCCCGTCTAAGATCTCTCACTACAGCCACTGATGTATACACACATGTTACATGTGACATGTATATAAGTAAAGGTATCCTTAGTATAAGCTAAACATAGCTTCTGGGCATCCCTACGATTATTATAGCCAATATTCGGTAAATAAATTCAATTCACGTATATAAGATCACTCGAACACTCCTGTTGCCCCACTGCCCCCATGGCTTAGCCTGCAGAGCTACCCGAGCAGTACCACACACACACACACATACACACGCACGCACACACACACACACACGCACGAGAGAGAAGTTCTACTATCGGTGATAGTAACCTTTGCCGTTGTCTATCCTCGCCTGACGTCTGGCCGCGCATTCCTCGATGCGTAGTTTTGGCATTCCTTCGCTGACGGCTTTAGCCATGCCTCCAATCTCCTCTATCTAGAGAGGAGGGGTGAATAGGGGTACGGGGGAGGGGTGAATAGGGCGACGGGTGAATAGGGGTACGAGTGCGCGTGATGATATGTTACGTAATAGTAATCTAGGCCTTAGAGGTGAGTACTATTGAGGTGGGCATTATTATATCATTACGGATGCCACTATGCATGAGTTGTATAATTGTTCTATTAATAATCGCCTATTATAATTAGTGTAGTGTACTATGGTCTATATTAGATGACATTCCGTGTTACCTCGTTAATTATCAGCATAGCTTTCTCTACGATATCATTGGTTAAACTTTCCATCATGAAGGAACCTGCCCAAGGATCTGCTACCTGGTGATGTGGTCGGTGAAGGTTGTCTTTATATCTCAATATTATATATCTGATATACATGGGTATATCAGATATAAATGTGTATATCTGACATACATATGTGTGTATCAATAGTTATATAACTTTGAATTTAATATTGTTATAATACTGGTTATAACAATTAAATATAATTCTATACTTTAACTATTCTATAATTTGTTTACATTTTAATAACTAAACATAAATTATGTATATATATATATGTAAGTAAAAGCCTTCTATAATGTATGATAGTTATTTCCTTATAAAGAGGCTTACATTTTAATATAATGATTGATTACTAAATATTACTTTATGTATTCTTAATTACAGTAAATTATCTAGAGTAATAATAATTAATTATATATTCTAAGTAAATAAGTATATATACATTACATAAAGGAAATATAATCATTTTAGTAATATTTGTTGATGTCTATTTATACGTAATTTATTTAAAATTTGCATACACCCACCCACACACACTTAGACACACACGCTTATAGAGCGCTGACCTTGGGAATACCCGACTCCTCCTGAAGGATAATCTGCGTATTACGAGCGATACGAGAGCTGAACTTAGTGGGCAGACCCAGAGCCTCGTCGAAACTGTTCGTGTGCAGAGACTGGGTGCCCCCGAATACAGCTGCCATAGCCTCAACGCTGGTACGGATTATGTTGTTGTAGGGGTCCTGTAGAGGGGGGTTATGAGGGGTTAAGAGGGGGGTAAGAGACTGGGTGCCCCCGAATACAGCTGCCATAGCTTCCACACTGGTACGTATTATGTTGTTGTAGGGGATGTAATATGGGTGTAATGAGGGGTGCAGAGAGTGGGTACTATTAATTATAGTCGCCATCGACTACATGGGGTGGTGAGTGAGCAAGGTTTACTAAGACAGTCATACAAGTTGTATGATACAACATGTACGTACAATATCATTTTGATATATATTTTTACTTTCTGGTTAGATATATATTTATATATTCATGTAATAAAAAGCTAAATAAAGACGGGTAGACACACTAGTTTACCCTATCCATACTAAGTGCATAAGTTTAGTGTAGAAATAAAAACAACAAACATAAGAAATCGTGAATTAGATATTATACTACTATTTTATGTCTTTAAGGGCACACGGCACGGGTTTTTCGTTTACATGTAAAAGATACAAAAAAGGACTAATTTTCAAAACTTAATTAACTAAGTAATTTATATTAAAATTATTAAATTTTTTTTTAGTTGTATACTAATTAATCTGATAATTGTTAATCATAATTTCCAAGTTTTTATTTTTAATAATCTAAGAGTTATGCATATGTATGTACATGTCCTACAAAATATCAACACAAATATTACCAAAATACTATTTTAAAAATAAATATAAATTCTTATCAATACAAAAACTAGAATAATAAAGCTACATATGTTATGTATATAATGCAAAAAAAAATTAAATAGAATAAAGCAATATTACTAAACTTATTGAAATTAAAGTTAATATAGTTAGTTAAAATAATTATTTTGTATAAATCAAGTTTAAAGTTAAATTAAATTGTATTGATATGTTACAAATAAATTACATATATATATATATATATATATATATATATATAAATTAATACACGGGTATATCTATGTATATTGAATGTGTATACATGTAATATATATAGATATCAGTATAGTTATAGACAATTAATAGATATATATTGTAGAATTTATATAATATATACAAATTTTATAAAAAAAAAACAGTTATAAATAATATAGAATCAGTATAAATAATATAGAATCAGTATAAATAATATAGAATCAGTATAAATAATATAATAATACATCATACAATTATAACACAAATTTTTGTACAAGTATAGATATAGAAATGTCATTCGATAGAAATGCTTTCATTTGATTGACTTTTATTTCATTCATAATTCATTGACCTATATTTAGTAAACAATCTTTCTATTATCTTTCTATTGCTTTTAAAATTTTTGAAATCTTTAGAATATTAGTAAAATTATAAGTAAAAATGTAAACAAAGTAATAAATATATTAGATAATTATGATTTTTTGTTTTGCCTCCAATAAATGATGCACTTTTATGACATTTATAGTTACTTTTATATATAAAGTTATAAAGTTATATGTCATTTTAAAGATCAAAGATTACATTTTATTATTATAATATAAAATAATTGTTATTAAATAATTATTTTTATACACAAAAATGATTTGTTCGCATGTTTCGCAGCCCATTAATTCCTTTTTAGCGATTATCCTTTATTACGAATTAATAATATTAATATATAATATTCAGTAAAATTCATTCCCTCTCACATTTATTAATATTGATAATTATTTTAGTAATAAAAAGAATGAACACAGTAACTTTAACTTAAAACATAACTGTAAAACAGATACTAACTATAAAGTTTACATCTGTATGAACAATTATTATTAAAAGTAGTGGTAGTGATATAATGGAGGTAGTGGTAGTGGTATAGTGGATGCAGTGATATAGGTTAATATTACATGATGTATTATATAAGAACAACAATAATATATATATATATATACTTTTAAAATATCATGTTTTTTATTAAATTTGATAAACAGGTTAATTCTAATATATATATTATCGTACTTAATATAGATATTGTAAATATCATATTGATACATGTTCTAAATAATACATTATATAGTAATATACATAGTAGAATATATCTACTATATTAATCGAGTATACATCTCATATAGCTACTAATAATGTGTGTATAATTAAAGATGTAGAAGATCATTACAGTGAATAACACTATAGTAGTGAGAGGACTAGCTTCGTTGGTGTCTAAGTGCAACACTTCCTTAAGTGGAAACATTACAATATTGACATCTCACATGAGAAGTATTATAACATGTAACGAACAATTGCTAGCATTTTTTATATAATTTCATTTTTATATTTAGTGTATTTTTAGTATACATTCTTTTTTCATAATTTTTAATATACATTATTTTTATGAATAATTCAGTCTATCAGGTATTCTAATACTGATATAAAACGTGGAAGGTAGACGCTCTTAGTATGGTATTAGTGTGTGTGAACTATTTATAACAATTTCTATGTGTGAGAGAGAGACAGAGAGGGACAAAATGAGGATGTATTCAATACCTGTTCGGTTAAGGACCACCCAGAAGTTTGACTGTGGCAGCGCAGCATCAAAGACTTGGGGTTCTTGGGTGCGAACTTCTCTTTAATCAGAACGGCCCATATCCTGCGAGCCGCTCTTAGTTTGGCTATTTCCTGTGGTCAACGAGAGTGGTGGTGGTCAGTGGTGTGGGCATTAGTGCTACACTTACTGGCTTAGCACTTACTGGTTACTTACTGTCTTAATAGAATTTATATTGAAATTTAGTGAAATTTGCATTTAAATAACAATAGTAGATATATTTTTCTAGTTTTTATTTGAATTCATATAATTTTAATTAAGTTTGTGACAAAAATAATGATAAATAGTTAAAGTTATAAACTATTATAATTATTATATGACTATTATAAATTTTATAAATAATGTTAGTAATAAATATTAATAACATTTATCATTAATAAGATGTATGAATTTTTTGAAACATTATTTACATATATATATAATCTTTAAGGTTACTTATAAATCAATATGTATCTTTACTTATTATACACTTGAAACATTAATATGTATTGATACAATCATATAAACTGAATGTATGGTATATGTATGTTATTAACAGCACACACAAACCATATAGAAGTTCATACCAATCCCCCAGAAGAAAGACAGTCTGGGAGCAAAGTCATCAATCTTCAAGCCAGCCTGTAAACCTGTGAATGGTTTGTTAGTGTTAGTGGTAGTGTTAGTGATGATGGTGGTGCTGGTAGTGGTAGTGATAGTGATAATGATAATGATAGTCATAGTGCTAGTGGTAGTGGTGGTGGTAGTGGTGATGATGATAGCGGTGGTGGTGCTAGTGGTGGTGCGGATGTTGGTAATGGTACAACAATAATACTATAGTATTGTCTATTATCAAGGGATCAGAAAGCTTATCAAATATCCGGGATAACCATGTAGATTTCAGTGCAATGTACGTATTTATGTATATTTCAGTGTATTACACCGCATTGATGAGTGATAAGGGTCCAGGTCAATGTTAACTTATGAAGTAGTGTGATGGTGCTACCTATGCTTACACCATGGTTAACATAGTATTTCATAGTGCACATTATACCTAGTGATGTTATGACATGTATTCACAATGACTGAGTAAGTGGGTTGACATTGTACAGTGTACAATGTATACATTTCTATTGGACAATAACAGCCAGGGGAGTAGTGCTTATAGCTAAGGTTACTACACCTATACCAATCCTCTCTGTCGCTATCCATCCCTTTCTATCTCTATCACACCCCTTCTACTCCCTTCCCTAAACCTCCCCTAGTCTCACATTTCCTACCCCTCCCTCTGCCTCCTCCTACCATGCACTACCCATTCTCTTCTGCCTCATTATGATATCTCCACCCCTCATTCCACTCCATTACCAATACCTACCTACCCTACAATATACACAATGAACAGTTGTAAGTTAACTTACAATTGTATCAGTATAAACTTATGCATTATGTGTCGATGTATTCAATGTAATCGAGTGATTTAGAATCTAACTTAATTTCGTAGTGAAATCAACGCACTATTTACATTATCTGTTTCTAGAGTAGACGAATCTATTGTATAATATTTAGTTACAAACATGAATATATCTCTTTATCCCTCCCTCCTTATATACATATCTCTCTTCCAGCTTCTCATTCTTCGTAAATGCCCTCTATCCATCTCCACCCTCTTTAACCCTCCTTCTTTCATCCCATGTACGTATTATTGTCACACTATAAGAATTTTATAATTGAATTAGTGTTTAAATAAAATCATCATCATAATCATACTATTCTCTCTCTACCCCACTACTCTACCCCATCTCCCCCTCCCTCCCCACACCCTATAACACCCCTAACCTGTGTGACAGTACTGAATTCCATCTGCTATTGTGAAAGCTAGCTCAAGTACTGCATCAGCGCCCGCCTCTTGAATGTGGTACCCCGATATAGAGATGGAGTTAAACTTGGGCATGTTCTGCAGGGGGTAGGGTAGTACGTACAAGTAGTAGTTACCCCTATTGGCTACTATTTGCAGCGGTCATCTAGTGTTAGCTAATAGAGATGGTAGCTAGGCTGGGTGTGAATAGAGGTATCATGCGAGCGGCATTTATATACATCGATATAAGTATTAACAAATATAAATGTAGTTGTATAAGTTGATTTATTTGAATTCATTATAAAGGTTAGATTTATTAATCAGTTATCGACGTATACATATATATTTTTTATTGTTAAATCTGTTTATCTAATCTGGAATAAATTATCACCGAAGATATAATTGTTCCTCAAAAGTATTCTCAAAAGTATTCACCAACTGTTAGCTATTTTTGTTAGTCAATACAGATGTTTAATCACGATCCTAATCACAAATCTACCGTATATATATATATATAAATTACTTATAAATAATTGACAAATATATTACTAATATGAAATACAGAATAAAAAAAATAACTAATAAATAAATATGAATAATGATATTACTAATTATATTTCTTGTAATCATCTTTTTATAAATATTAAAGAAATGCAATAAATATGTTGATAAAGTGAAATATATTATTCATTATATTATGCAATATGTTTATTACGCAATATGTGAAAAACATAATTCTATGTCAAATATATCCCTAATATCGGAAATATATACTTAATATTAGACTTATGTCACTAATGTGAGAAATATTTCACTAACACGAGAAATATATCACTAACATCGGATATATGTCACTAGATATATGACTAACGTGAGACATATAAGAGAAGATATCGGCGATGATCTTCATGGAAGGTTCCGGGGGGTAGATGTACGTGTTCCGCACCATGAACTCCTTGAGGATGTCGTTCTGGATTGTTCCGGCTAGCTCTTTCTGCGTGCGATCGGGTAGATATATTAAGATAGATAAATGTATATATCGAATTATCAAAATAACATTAATATATTATTCTAACTTTTTATACTGTTATTTTTTAAAGTATACATTTTATAAGTATGAATCTTGTATGAGTGTGATTATTTCATGTAATGCCCTTATATTAACTAGACCATAGTCTCCTACTTAATATATATGCATGTAAGACTTTGAAGAAGGATTTTTCTAACAATTTGGCTATACGTGAAGAGTGTATTTAAGTTTATGGATGGGATGTTTCAATATATTCATAATAAATTAATTATTTCAAACAAATTTTTAAATTAATTTGAAAATAAATAAACCTTTAAATAAACACCAAAGGAAATATTTGATTATATCATTTAAAATATATTTTTTATTACCAACATGGTAATATTTATATACAATGCTAATTATTTAATATCCAATACTATAATATTCTATTATAACAATGTAAATGTTAATTAAAAAAGATATGATCGATTATAAAGAGGTCAAAGTGCATTTGGTATAATATCGATATTTGGTATCATCTCAACACGACACCGGCGTAACCTTGTTTACATGTAAAAGATAAGGAAAAATGGCTATTATTTAACAGGTAATAACTTTTTTATTTATGATTATTTTTTTCTAATTTTTTTTAATTATATAGATAACATTCATATCTAGTTATATAGGTACAGTATAAAATAATAAATGTATTATTAAATAAAGAAAAGTTAATTATAATATTAAAATTATTTTAAAATTTGTATTACATTTTTTTTTATTATTTTTTATATAATTAAATTAATAGATTATATTTACTTTAGCTTACATACCTATATAATAGTAACCATATATTATGTATATACTCAGAAAATTGTATAAATATTCATAAAAGAGTTCAAAAGTTATAAACAATTAAACAAAAATCAACAACAAAAAAACCAGATATATAGGTATCTAAAGTTTTACTTGCATTTTTATAGTAATGAATAATCCCATCATTTTGAATAGGTGTATGATTAAACTTCGTATTTGAGGCACTTTAATTTTATATGAATTACATTTTAATATTTTAATATAAACAAATTGTCCCTAAAAACTAATATCGAAGGTTACGTCTGCCCTTAAAGCTATTTAACATATCCAGTATTACATTTAGAATAAATTTTCGTGGAATAATTTTTTTCACTTCCTACTTAGTTGAATTTAAATCTTAGTCTATATTAAATAGATTAATATAATTGTCTTGCTTTTAATAGATTAACTTAAGAATAGAGATAATTATTCAAATTAGTGTACCTATAATTTTAAATAATGTATGGTCTTATTCATAAATATTATATTTGTAATGATGAATTATGTTGTTTATGACTTTATAAATAATGAATATCGTGAACACTAGGCATGTTACAGTAGAAGAGGAAGTATGTTGTAAGTTATTAATGCTGTTGATAGCTATACTATAAGAGGAGTAGGAGAAGTAATGCAAGTGTATGTATATGTGTACATTGTATCTGGTTACATGTATACATTCCTCATACACTGGTGTACTTACATTGGTATTAAAAGAGATACATATATATGTGTGATATATTTGAACTGAATATGAATTAGATCTTTAAGTAGGAAACAAATCCTGTTTATTACCTATTTAATGTATATCATTCATTAACAAATCAAAGTATTTTTTTTAGAAATGTAAAGCTTTTTTAAAATTAAATGTTTCAATAATATATATGTCATCAATACTCATGTTAAATGTGATAATAATTATTATTAAATAGTAAATATTTTTAATTATTATTAGTATTATCTAAAATATTCCACGGAACAAACCAACATTACATTAGAGTAATAAGTGTATAACATATCTACCATATATACTTGCCTCAGCAAACAATAACATTAATAACAACAAGTATGCTATAGATGACTATTGTACTGTATAACATTAAGTCTTAATATCATTATTTATAATGTACACAATACATTTGATGATTATTACGATTATATATTATACATATACTTATTATATTATTAGAATTAGTTATAGAAATGTAGATAAACAACATACAGATATTAAATATATCTTATTTTCTTTATACAACTAGTAATCTATGTATTTATAGAGTAAGTATAAATAATAAATATAATAATACACATATATATAATACACACTACTATTCATGTGAGTAAGATGTTACTACTACTATTACTACTACTATTACTACACATTACACTGACCAGGACAGCATGATTATCAATGATAATCAATATGTTACATAAGGCCTGCAGCGTTGACCATAGTAGTAATGATCCTGGCACTTTGCCAACTACTAGCCTAGTATTAGCCTAGTATTAGCCTGAGAGAATGTCTCATGAGAGATTTACACCAGTGACACTGGGGGCGATGTGAATGCTTAATGCTTAGAATAGCCTAGAGCCTAGAATATACTTATTAGTGTATTACCACTGCCTAGAATACACTGCTTAGTATATTAATGAAACTGCCTAGAACATATTTATTAGTGTATTAACGGAACTGCCTAGAACATGCTGCTTAATGTATTACTTAATGTAATACCACTACCTAGAATATACTGCATATAAAAAATATATTCGTGGAAGTATTATTACTAATAATGTATTAGTTATAGTATATACATAATTATAACAAGAACCAATGATAGCAATAACCAATGGAAGTACCACATTACTATGACGATGGAGGTGATAGTTATAGCAAGTGAAATTAAGAAGTGCAAGGAGCCAAGGGTGGTAAAGTAGGGATGTTCAGAGGATATACAGAGGTGGTTGTATAGATAGAGAAAGAGAGAGAAAATCTGTAATCTGCACCAATCTCTCTCTGAGAGAGAGAGATTGGTGCAGATTACAAGGTGTAGATAGAGGTTGCGAGATGGAAGTAGAGATATTGGAGAAAGATAGATAGTAAACAGGTAGAGATAAACATACACACATACTACAGTAACTATATGGCCTACCATTCCTCTGCTACTACTATGTACATAGCTATTATATGTATAGATCTCATGAGAGATAGAGAGAGAGAAAGAGAGAGAGAGATAGAGAGAGAGAGAGAGAGAGAGAGAGAGAGAGAGAGAGAGAGAGAGAGAGAGAGAGAGAAAGAGAGATAGAGATAGAGAGAGAGTGAGAGAGATAGAGAGAGAGGTAGCAATAGAAACACACACATACACACATACACTACAATACCTGAGTTGCTCCCTGTTCCTCCGCTGCTACAATATACATAGCTAGGATAGGAAGCACTGCCCCGTTCATTGTCATAGACGTGGAGATCTTGTTCAGGGGAATGCCATCAAATAGTAACTATCATAGGAGGAGGTAGCGGTGTTATGTGTGAAGTAGTTATGTTATATAAGGGAGTGTTTACATGATAAATATCTTACCCAATTACATGCCCTAACAGGTAGTGATGTTATGTAAGAGATAGCTATTTTAAATAGGTAGTATTATGTCATCGGTAAGGTGTTGTGAGATTGTAATGTAAGGTAGATGTTTATATGAGAGTTAACTAGTTTAATAGATGTGATAATAGCGCATTCATTATGTAGAACTTACTAATGTAATAAGTGTGAATGTTACAGTAATATAGGTTGTATAAGTTGTATATTACTGTGTGTTGTGAAAGCATTAATAACGAATGTATTTATTCCCTGTGAATCCCAGCCATTTTTAATAATATGTGAAAATAATCTAATAAAATGTGTACGCACCTTTACAAAATGATTATTCGTATTCAAATATTGATAATTATATATAACAAGTTATATAATATGAATTTTAAATCAAGTTAAATTTAAGTTACGCTTTCCATGTTGTACCCAACACAACGTACAAGTGAAGTTTGTAGATGGAATATAGCGATTAGAGATATTGAACGCGGTGATTACGTGATACCGAGAGGACATGCGTTACGGGTGTGAGGACACAACCTTCATATCTTCCACCGAATCGATGGCGACACCAGCCATGCCGACGTCTCCCAGAACCCTCTCGTTATCTGAATCGTACCTGTATGTGTGTGTGTGTAGGTGTGTGTGTCATCGATATAAAGAAAGTGGATAAGCAATTGAATGTAGTGTATGGCACTTTCCGCTACGAGCGCTGCAGTCGAAACCCACTATCTGGCCCACTACTTTTTATTTATAATAATATGTATTTATCATATATATAATGATAATCACTACCAATTTTAATATACTATCGTTACTAAAAATAAAATTATATACTTAAAATACATAATATCAACATTCCTCGTAATTTTGTGTATTTAGATTGAAGTTATAATACTATTTTATTGATTTTATTGATATTTATAATTTAAATCCATTGATATAGATAAAAGTCACTTTAATCTATTTCGACGAAAAAACTACTGTTTCAATATTTGACATATATAATATGACTAATATCCAATAAAAATCACTGATACCATTTTGTTAATTTATCGATAAAAGTGTCATTCACGTGTCTATCTTTTACATGCATTGCGTGCGTCAATTGCTTATCCACTTTCTTTATATCGATGGTGTGTGTATGTGTGTGTAGGTGGGTGTGTGGTAAGGTTATGCCTGCTATGTTCGCGTTATTCATGTGATACAATAGAGAGCCGCGCTGAATATTAAGATAACACAAAGATAATATAAAGATAGCATAAGTATAATATAAAGATAATATAAATATACCACTTCCGTAAGTTCATACTTAGAGAATAAATAGTAGTTGACATAAACTAACTGCCTGTGTGTCTCAGTTGGATAATGCGTCAGACACACAAGCAGTAGGACACAGGTTCAAGCCTCGTCCGGACTATTACAATAGGTCTTAATATAATATTTAGAAGTGATCTTATATAATTGTGTATAAATAAATGATCGGATCTCGTTAAAACTCTGGATGCCTTAACCTGAGAGCGGCTTCGAAGGCATATCTGAGCCATATGGTTATAACTTATAACTTATAAGTGAAAACTGTATCTAAATTCCTGGATGGAATGAAAGGACTCCACCATAATAAAAATAACAAATAAAAATAAACTAAATGAATAACAGTAACTTGATTTAAATATTGTTAAACAGATTCTGAATGTTAATTATATAAATCTTAATATTGTGTGATTGAGGATTATTATAACTTCCGAACAGAGAGTGGATAGATAGGGAGTGAAATGGTTCACTACAACAGAAAATATAATAGAATAATTATTAGATATAATTATTAAACACAGGAGATCTTATACAAGCATCATATTGATAATGAAAGTATTACGATTGCATAACAATGTGTGTATTACATAACAATGTGTATTGCGTAATAACCCTCTGTGGGTGGGCAGATCAAAGGCCACACTAAGACCTTGAACTCCTGCCTTGATGTTAGCCTTGTAGAACGTGTTACTCTCTTCCACGGTACTGAAACCGGCGTACTGCGGGTGGGGTGGGGTGTGTGTGTGGATGTGTGTGTGAGTGTTTGTATTGATGTGTGTGTATACTTATTATATATCATTGATTATATATATATATATATATATGATCTTATATTAATTTGAATGTACTACTAGAAGACTTCTTACTTTGTTATTGTGCCATAATAATTTATTTCATCATATAAATTATATATATATATATATATATATACAGTATATACATTATATACATATACAATGTCTATTATACATATATATATATATATATATATATATATATATATATATATATATATATATATGTCTATTATACATATATATATATATATATATATATATATATATATATATATATATTTACACATATATAAATAACGACATAAACAAGCGTGTGATTACATAATATTCTAAATATAAACACGCAACTCCTCCTCGAGATCTATAAATAGCTGGTACCTGTCTGATAGTCCAGGGTCTTTGCGTGTACATGGTCGGGTAGGGCCCCCTGGTGAACGGGTACTTACCGGGCAGTTCGGGTACGTAGCCCTTCATGTCCTCCTCGGTATACACGGGTTTCAGATCTATGCCCTGCAGGTCGGTTAGAGGTCGGTTAGATGTCGTTAAAGGTCGGTGGCTAATAGTAGCGGTGCGGTGATGTATAGAGGACGGTTTGTTTACATGGTGGTGCGTACGCTGTGTATACCGTATAGTATATATTGTATATAATATATAACTATATATATATGCATATAACACTATATATACACATAATATATAGAGTTGATGAAATAGGTATATAGAACTTATGTAAGTAGATCACGGTGTCACTCATGGGTGTATATTAAAGAGTTCTATTTCAAACTAAATAAGATGTATACATTTACAGACACATATATATATATATATAAATAATGAATATATCACATAGAAAAGAGAGTGAAAGAGTAATATTATATAATTTGTGTGCACGCCAAAGCAGAATATTATCAGTATATTATTATAGAATAATGGGGGTTAGGATAGGAAGATGAGGAAGAGGATAGGGTAGGAGGAGGAAAAAGGGGAAAATGAGGAGGAAGGAGAGCACATTATTCGTAGGGAGGAGGGGGAGATATCATCATTAGTTGATTAAAGACAAAACTATGGTGATAAATAATCTATTCTCTGTACTTTATTCAATCAGAGTTAGTATTACACTAGTATTGAGCTATACTAGCACGTAATCGAGTGGAATTAGTTAATAATGAAATATTTATTTATAGATTAAATACAATATTTATTAGGACAATTAATACGCATATAAATATAAATACATATATATATTTATATATATATATATATATATTTATATATATAAATATTTAATCTATTTAGAAGCAAACAAAAATTTAAATTAATTTTTATTTATCGTAATATTATAAACAAAACACAAATTCTAAAAGATGATTATACTACTTATAAGTATTCTATTCGTATCCTATACACCCCCCTATACACCCCGCCCACGTACCTCAGAAGTGTGCCAGGTCAGCTTCTCAGCTGGATCGGCTCCCTTCAGCTGTTTCTTGGCCATCTGCGACCACTCCTCGTGAAGCGGCTGTTTGTGATCGTTGCTCAGAGTGGACATGACCTTGACGACATTCACCCGCGACGGAGGAGGGGACGTAACTGATCTCAGTAGACCGCCGCCAACCCTCATCTGTTGTACACATGTGCTTATTACTACGACGACTAATGATGGTGTCTATATGGGTGTATTGTTGTTTGTAGGGTGTGTTGTTCTATTGTATTGTTCTATTGTATTGTTCTATTGACCACTGCGTAATCCGATAATAATGAGAGCGTTATGTACACTATCGTATTATGTGATAATGAGTGTATTGTTCTTAAGGGTGTGTGTATCGCGAGATTACGTGTACAAGAAAGGGAAAACGGCTATTTTGGAAACGGCTATAAACTTTTTTATTACGATTATTTTTTTATAATTTTCGTTTATTTATATCAATATATAGTTCGATTATATTTACTATTGATTACTTTGTAGTGTATATATTTCTGTACAATGTTCATATATATATATACACTTAAAATAAACACTGGTTGTATATTAAAACAGAGCTGCGAGGTGTCCCTTCCAGTGAGCTAATTAGAGAACACAGTAGGTAGCGTTGATAGACTTAGGTTACCTATGATCATTAACTAATGGCTCGCTGACCTTATTCACCCGCAGGCTCTATACAGTGATATACAGTGCAAATAAAGCTCTGATGATTATAGTATAATCATTATACAGTTAAGTTAACTGTAATTGGTTAACTGAGTTAACAATAGATCTCTTCTCGCGTATGATTATTATCTCAGTATCAATAATTCGTAAGAGAGAGATTTTATATATATATATATATATTGCGAAATTATCATTATAATATATATATAAAAAATTGTATATATACAATTATTTATTTTATTATTTATATGTTTATAACAAATTTTTAATTGTTTATATTCATATTTATAATTTTATTTTAAAATCTTATTGTTTACAAATGCAACCATTTATTTATAATTCTATTTTTAGAATAATAAATAAAAATAAATGGTTTAAGATTATCTATATAAAAATGTAATATACCATATTTGTAATTTTAAAAACTAACAGAAAAATATAGTTAAACATCACAATTATTTTCTTTTTATTAAGAAATTTTAATATTATATTATGAAATAAAAAATTATTTGAGTGTCTTATTGGATTTCAATAATTATGATAATTTATTATATATATATATATATATATATAAGATTGAATAGGTTTGAATAGCTAATTTACAGCGAATATATACTTTTACAATAGAGATAAAAACTAAAATATTCTGTAAATACCAAGGATTTAGGTAAAAAATTCATTTTGAAAATCTATAAAAATATTATATGAACAGATGAGATAAGATAAAAGTTTATCTATGTATTAATTTAGTGAAGCATACTGATTTAATGATGGCCCCAAAAGGTTTGAACAGTTATAAAAATATGTATAGTAGTATCAAAGCCCTTTAATAGTACATCAGGGCTTTGGTAGTATTACTCTACGAGTTAAGAAGAGGAATGAAATTTATAAGAAATTAAAAATAATAATATTATAGAATAGAATAGAATTAGGTTACTAGAATAATTTTATTTTATTGTTTTATGAGATTATTTTTGAATTTTCTGTCCATAATTTCTAATATACTTATTTATTTATTCTAAATCAAAAAAATACTTCTAATAAGTAATAATTAGTATTTATTATTGATCGATTGATTGATATTTTATTTAAGCAAATATATAGTCGAAAGTAAACATATTTGTTAACGATAACATAGTTATTGAAATAAACAAATAATAATTAAATATTAAAAAAATAAAGAAAAGTCTTAAAATTACTGTAAAAATAGACAAAAATAATCAAAATCATTAAAAAAGGTGTTGAATTTAATAAAATTATGCCTGTTATAATAACAGTGTTATTTGTTAATATATATAAGACAAATATTATCATAATAATTTAAATATAATTTATAAATATTATTTTCATTCGGAAGCTGGCATTAGAAATGTTATAAGTTTAATTGATATTTTATTTACATATAGTATATACGTATATGATATACGTATACTATATTTTTAAGAGATAAAATAAAGAAAAGTTACTAATTTATTAGGAATAAAATTAAGAAAGGATCTTGACATAAATTGTAGAAATAAAATTTAAATATTATATGGGACATGATGGTACGAATAGTACATGTCCATATTACTTAGTACACCCAAAAATGTAAAAATGTCATAAAAGTTTAAACACAAAAACCCAAACCATGATTATAATAGTTACATTAATAGACATCTTAGGTGATACTACCACAGAGCTAGAGAGAAAGCTTTCTCTCTAGCTCTGTGGATAATACGAACCCACTTAAATGTATATGATATATAACGTATTTGGTTACGTTAACTTGTATTAATGAAAATATTGAAATTATCAAATAACATACTGAAAAGATAATTCCAAAAAAAATGAAATATATTTTTAAAACTACCAATGGTATACATATTTAAAAAAAATTCTAAACTTCCAAAAAGTATAATAACAAGAATCATAAGTTTAGAAATATATAATAAATAATATATCATTATTTATAATTATAATTAATATTATATTTAAATAATGTAATATCATATCAAATAGTCACTTAATAGTCACTTATTATAGTAAACATACTTATCAATAGGCTACTGAATAGTAGATGTGTTTATAGCAGCTGAGAGATATTATCATAGATTTCTATGTTAGGTAAACTATAAATCAATGGATATTATAAATTGTAGATATTTTACTCATATATATGTAAACTATTTTTTAAACTATGTATTTAAACTATTTAAATATTAAATTATATATTTTTATAATAAATAATGTTTATTTAATATTTACTAAATAATTTAGTTAACAATATAAAATAGTTTATAATATTATATTAATTATATATAATTTAAAAAAAAGTATTAGTATATTATACTATATTATAATACTATTTTTAATTATTAATATACTTTAAAAGATTCATTAAAGAAAATAAATATAACACGAAATTACTGACAATGTCAAAACCATATTGATACGAAATAAAAAGTTACAAAATCACCGATATATTTATATTAAATAACTGCCTCGAGATATATATATGATTATATATTTACTTATTTAATCTGATATTCTCATTAGAAAGAAAATTATCATATAGTTAATATATTAATACGGATTTGAAGTATTAATAAATAACATATTTAATATGTTGAAAAAAAAAGGTTTATACAGATATATTTAAAAATAATTTAAAATTAACTAATGAACTCTGGATGTATTCCTAATCAATACTTCATTATTACATGCATATCTACAATATCATTATATAAATAATATTTAAATACTAATACTAATATTTAAAAAATTATATTATCATACGATT
>OZ025241.1:10716628-10749128 GCA_964019155.1 Osedax fenrisi | reverse complement strand
CAGATGTGGTACAGCTGACGGGCATGAGTTACTTAACCTGCGCTAGTAACTAGTAAATGTAATCAGTGATTATAAAGTGTAATCAAAGTGAGGCAGAACAGACTGATGCAGGCTTTATACGGTCAATATCTACGACCATAATATAATAATAATACTAATAATATTATTAGAAGAATTAAATTTTTTTTTCCGTTAATTAAAAAGAGTTGTTATTTAATCGTTCTAAAGGCTTCAAAGTAATATATTATATGTTGCTGACAGTAACTTGATGTTGTTGTTGCTCATCGTACGTTGTATATTTCGCCTATTTACTTCTACGGCAAACACAATGCAAAGCTGGTCGTAGATTTCAATCTGTGACGATAGAATCATCCCTGAATCTTATCATCTATGATTTTATTTAATGTGTAAACAGTCCTTAATAAGGTGATAGATAATGTGTGATCTAGAGTGTGATTTAGAGAGTGATTAAATAGTGCTACTACCACTACCTCTACTAGCACTACCACTACTAGCACTACCACTACTACTACTATGTGTGGGTGTGTGTATGTGTGTGTGTGTGTGTGATGTAATAATGAGTAATGCCATTGTTACATAATAATTCACAATTATAGATCTGCATGTTCATTGATTAGTGTTAATAATTAATATACGTGTGTGTGTATGTATGTGTGTGTGTGTGTGTGTGTGGAAGGTTACATAGTGTTCCACACATACATACGTGATAATACTTCAGTACTACTACGACATTATATACCACAGCTTGACTAATACCATCACAACTACCATCACTACCACCACCACCATCACTACCACCACCACCATCACTACTACAACCATCACTACTACCACTTCCACCACCATTACCTGACTTCTACCACCAGCACTACAACTTGCTAACTACCTGACTATCAAACCCCCACCTCGACCACTAGATACGGCGGAAGTGTACAAGAATGAAGCAGATCTTGGAGAGGCTTTCGAGGAACTCCTACCCAAACACAAACTCTGCAGAAATGATATATTCCTCATTAGTAAACTAGGTTATTATAGTAGGTGTGTATGTGTGTGTGTGTGTGTGAGTGTGTGGATATGTGTGTGTGTGTGTGTGTGTATTTGTGTGTGGATGTGTGCGTGTGTTTGTTTATGTGTACGTGTGCAGGTGTGTATGTATGCATTTGTGTAGGTGTGTATGTGTAGGTGTGTGTAGGTGTGTGGGAGTATGTAAACTGGATACCTGACACTAAGTGAAAGCACTAATAAGATTGTGATTTCGTAGCAAGACAGATGGTTCGATGAATAGTTATATCTAATTAAGGTATCAATTTACTGCCCACCTGTCCTTAATGTTATACTGGTCAGTCAATCTAATCATAAGCCAGTTACACAGAATACACCAGATAAAACATATCCGTTATTATGGCACCACTAGTCTTGAATAAATCTACAAATACACTATCAATGTTTTCAGTGAATACTATTCACTATATAATCCGGGTAGAAAATATTAACAAAATAATTTATTTAAAAATGTATAAACATTGATACATTGGCACTGTCTACACGGCTGTGTTACAACCCCTCACATTCAACTGTCCACATGGCTGTGTTACAACCCCTCACATTCAACTGTCCACATGGCTGTGTTACAACCATTACACATTCAACTGTCCACATGGCTGTGTTACAACCACTGCACATTCAACTGTGCATCTGCTACCACAACACACCACAACACACTAGAGACACTAGCCACCAGAAGGCCCCCTATCTGTTTACACTGTCAACTATGGGATACCGTCGGCAGTCGTAGATTGTTTGATTATATTTACAGGGGTTTTCTATCACTAGTGCTTTAAACCAGCTCTATTAGTATAGGTCATTCATTGTTATTGTTATTTTGGTGGAGTCCTTTCATCCCATCCAGGAACTTAGCCGAAGGTTCACTTATAACCATATATGTCTCTAATATCCCTTCGAAGTCGCTCTCGTGTTAAGGCATCCGTGGTTTTAACGAGAGCCGATCATTTATTTATACACGATTATACATTAGAATAGAGAACGTGTATAATTAATCTTCTGGTAATCACATTATTAGAGTCAACAGATTATGTATTATATTTATCCTCCTCCTCCTCCTACATATAATTAGAATACGTCAAAGTTAATGGCTATTTATAGAACGGTGGTGGTGGATGTTATTGAAGTTTACACGTCATGTTTCGGTGTTTCTATAATTATAGAAGTTATTTTTAAATTATTAGAATCGAGATTACTATAAGTAAATATATATATATATATATATATATATATATCTGTAACTTTCAATTATTTAGACTACAAATAAGTCGTATATAAAATATTTGAATATAAGATTGTGCCATAGCGGTTTGTTTAAAGCGCATAACATATATCATCTACACTATTCTACATGTGGGTGTGTGTGTACGTGTGTGGGTGTGTATGTATATGTGTGTGTATGTGTGTGTGTATGTGTATGTAGCACCCTATGTTATCAGGTCGTAAAGCAGGCACTATACATCACCTCACTGACCTTAGCCTGTGTCCAGCACATAGGGGAACATTGTCACATCATTATCACCATTGTCTTCTGTAGTAACGATACCAACACTCTCTATTGTTATGTCATAATGAACGCGCTCTATTGTACATCGCATTACATCACTATATGATATCATCCACATATAAATAAGTATGATGGTATATTTCAAAATTTGTTATGATCAATTTTTATATATATATATATATTAGTAGGAAAAGTATCAGTAACAGTAAGGACATGACAACCACTATATAAACACCATCACTCATAACAATTCCAAGAATATTAATTGTATATATTATAGAAGTGTTTTATATAAATAAATACCATTAATCTATCTATCATTACCACCCCACACCCTTACATACACCCCCCCCATCTCCAAGTACCCGCACCCATACACCCCACTACACACCCGCCCATACCATAACACACTTCCACACACATACCCCTTATACACTCCCCCTTACACACCCCCTACCCATTCACATACATAACCCCTTAACACCCTCACCCCCACCCATAGGTCCGAAGTCACACGGACATGAGGGAGTGCGAAAACAACTCGAAAAAACGCTCGCCGACCTACGCACGACCTACATCGACCTCTACCTGATACACTGGCCCGGTATCCAGGGTAAACAACCCGATGACCCGGAACACCGACCGATGAGATCGCAGAGCTGGAAAGCGATGTGTAAGCTAAAGTCTGAAGGTTAGTGGATGACCTCTAACATACGCGACCTTTACCGGTTAATGACCTTGACTGCTATAGTATTCATAGTATATATATATATACAGGGTACCCTAGTTATCTTCCATTAATATAACCCCATTTCAACGTTCTATGATAGACCATACCTATCTTCTAATACGGATATAAAGCCAGCGAATTCTAATTAACACCACCCCTCTATATAACACCACCCTCTATACAACACCACCCCTCTCTATATAACCACCCTCTATACATCACAACCCCTCTATATAACACCACCCCTCTATAAAACACCACCCCTCTATATAACACCACACCTCTATAAAACACCACCCCTCTATATAACACCACCCCTCTATATAACACCACACCTCTATATAACACTACCCCTCTATACATCACAACCCCTCTATATAACACCACCCTTCTATATAATAACACCCCTCTATAAAACGTCAGCCTATATAAAACGTATTTTACACTCGACCTACTTAATGATGAGAAATAGACTATACCAGCGATCACTATCACTCTAATACTGGTCATATCTAGCTGTCAATACATCCACCTCCACCACCACCACCACCACTACTACAATATCAGTAGCATGAGCAGCCAATCACAACGCACACACGTTGACCCCTCGTAATTCGTTATCCGACCCCTAGCCAGTCGTGTATATTCACGTACAGACACGGATTAGCATTCACAGCTGATCCATCAACACTAGCGCGCTTCTGGTTTACTACCGGTTTGGTTGTGGGTTTTAGCGCTCGCCACCGACGCTAACGTAACCTCCTCCTCCACCGTACAGGTAAGATAATATCGGTGGGCGTGGCTAACTATACGGAGGACCACCTCAACGAGCTGGTTACACTGGCTGTAAGGGAACGGCTCGTACTTCCTTCAGTTCTACAGGTTTAGTATCGCGGCTAGATATGGCTAGCATGTGCTTTAGCATAGCTAAATATGCTTTATATTGCTAGATATGGCTAGAATTTTCTCTAGGTTAGCTTTATTATACAGCTTAACATGGCTAGATATGGCTAGAATTTGCTTTAGCATAGCTTTATTATTCAGCTTAACATATGCTTTACATGGCTAGATATGTATGAATGAATGACATTAGTTTATAGATAAATTCTAAGGAATATCAGTGAAAGCTGTAAGCATCATTGATTCGATACCTGCCATCAATATGTACAGTGTCATATGCCCTGTCATGTATTTATTAGGATACAATACAATAGCAGTACAATCAGTAGTACAATAGTGTAATATTGTAATTTAAAAATTGATATAATATAATCGAAATAGAGATTTATATAAGTATTATTTATAAGAGTAGATTTCATATCGAATAATGATAACATATTATTTATCGAAATAAATATTCAACGATACTAATAGAGGAAATAGACAAAATAAAATAATTAATCCTTTTGGTAACAAATAAAACGGAAAATAATCATTAATAATAAATGTATTATAATAAATGTACTATGTTTTTAAATAAATAAATAATTAGTGGCTAGGAAAATGTATTGGTCACTTCTAGTAACTGGAAAACTTGTTAACTTTGAAATCTGTTTTAATCTATTATTTATAAAATATCTATATTAGTTCCTTATTTTAATGTATTCGACTGTATATCGACTATTTTTCTAAATATTCACGTATAAATTACATACCTGCAATTTGCTTCACTTATTATACTGATATGAAACAGAATCACTCGAGGGTAATAACTTTAAAGAATGCCTATATAATAGGACTATATTTGCAACGCTACATTTTAATATAGATAAAAACACCTATACTATAATATAACTTATACTATAACTTATACTATAACCTATACTGTAATATTATTAATATTTTATAAGTTAACATAATTTATAAATTGTCGAATATCTAAATAAAATGCATAGACAAATATAAAATAATTGTGATATTATTGATATTTTATATTTGATCATTATGCTATTAATATTGATTTAATATAAATATATTATTATATATCATATTTTATGATTAATTCATAACATTCTATGATTTATAAATTGATTATAGTATATTTGTAGTACTATTTCTAATGTAAATATTGACTATATTATTAATCTAATCAGTTGATCTAATTATAACTATATTTTTTCATTCACTTGTAAATAGTTGATATTTGTAATAAACAATCAACATAATATAGGATATATTTATGATTACGTATAAAAATGAAATTAATGTATATACTATATTTAGAATTTTATATAAATTTACATCCCGATAATTATTGGGTATATTATATTTAATTGAATATAACATGTATAATATATTGCATATTGCATAAGTACTGGTAGTAACGAAGTATACAATAATTAAACATTGAAATAGAATGTTATCTTGTTGACGGGTTTATGTTATTAACAAGAGTGAGAATTGCTAGAATTTTGTGTGATTACAAATATCGATTTTGTTATATATTTAAAAAAAATATATAACACTTTTAATTTAGTTTTTTGACTACTATATATATATATATATATATATATATATATATATATATATCACTATATATTTATCTTATAAATTATATATTTTAATCTATGAATTACACTTTATTATTTTTCCCCATTTTTAAATATATAGACTATTTTTATAACTGCATACATTATATAGGTAATTAAATGTATTGATAATATTACTTTATTGAATAATCACAATTACATATAAAACTGTAGTATTTTTATAATAAAACTTGATTAAAATATAAATTCTATATATATTATTTTTTATATAATTATTTAGTATATTTTATAAATATAAACTTTTAGTTTCTTATTAATATTTATATTATAATATTGTATATAATATATATTTTGAAATACTAATTAATATATATATATATATATATATATTATATAATATATAATATATATTATACTCTATATATATATAATATATATAGAGTATAATGTTATACATCATATGTAGTAGACGTTATACATAATATTATAGATATAAATATGACTTTCCTTACGATATAATACAAGAACTCGTCCAAATAGACGGAATTCCATCCGTTCCTGCAACAGAGCTCTCTGAGGTTGAGATGCTCCAAGTTAGGAATACACGTCCAGTCCTATTCGACCTTGGGATGCGGCAACGTTAGTATAGGCGCGAAGGTCATCGAAGCCATTACAATGTCATGTCGTAAATGTAGTTAATAAAATAATAATATCGATACACTTATAACGCAAATATAACGTACTTCATATATATTCTATACTTATTAATATTACGATTATTAGAAATAGTAATTACTTAACGCGCCTTATTTATCAATTATCAATCACCGATATCGTGACCGAAGCTCTAATAATGCTGTCACTACCGGTGGCTCCACCACTCTGTCCACAGTTATTGGACAACGATGACCTTCGACTGATAGCCGCCCGCAACCACATCACCGTCAGTCAGCTTCTGTTGACCTGGGCCATACAGCAGAAGATAGGTTAGCGGTCACTGTCTAGTTATAGGCCTTAGTGTGTGTGTGTGTGCGTGTGAGTATGTGTGTGTGTATGTGAGTATGTGTGTGTGTGTGTGAGTGTATGTGTGTGAGTGTATATATATATATAATTTTGAATATATATATATATATATATATATATATATATTTTGTGTATATTGACTGATTGATTGTTTATTTAGACACAGCCATAATGATGGTAGCGTTCTATTGTGAAAGGAATAGTAAAAAATACTAAAATAAATAAATAGAATAATAAATTGAAGTAAATAAATTATAAATTATAGTATCCTAATATTTATTTATACTATTATAACTACTACTTTGATATAGTTATATCCAAATAATAAATAAAATACATCGAATTAGTATTAAGTTATAAATTAGTATATAACAAGTTTTACGATATCGTATAACATCATAATAACTTCTCAAAGTGAATCATTACTAATGAGTCATTTCTAATGACTCATTACTAATATTAAGGACGACGCCCATTCGCTATATCCGCAATGTAAATACGTAATCTGATGATGCATGTCCTCACTAATGAGTAGGGGCGCTGGAACCATAGTGTTATGTAGAGGGGGGGATCAACCAATCAAAATAAATGTTGTGGTAAAAGTGGGGGGGGGGACCAATACATAGGAGGTCCCCCTAGATTTTAAAGTGGGGGGACATATCCACCCCTTCCTCCCCCGTTGCAGCGCCCCTACTAATGGGATGTATCCATGTTTAATACTTATCATTAATTAGTAATACATACGGCTTCAGTAACTAGCACCATCACCAGTTTATTAATCTATGTTATCAACCCATCTATGTTCAATTGTTTTATAATTATTATGTAATCGATATTAACCTAGTGCCGCATTAGTTATTGAAAGAGTATAATTACAATTAATTTATTATATAATGTACTCGAATTCCTCATTTATTTCAATATATACAATTATTAATAATAATGTATCGTCCATTGACTATTTATAGTAATTATATTAAGATTACATTATTACGAATAAATTATAATTAAATTGCATACTATAAAATCAATACAAATAAATATATATATATTTTAATACAAATTATTGATAGTATAATTTGACATAATTAGATATCTATAAAAATGAATACATTTATTATGTGTTATCATTTGTTACTTGTATTATGTTGCTTATTCTGATCAATATTAAACATTAAATAATATATAGAAAAGATATCATTAATATATATACCCTAATATATACCATAATTTACATTTTTATTACAATATTTCAATAGATATTTATATTTTTATTTAATTTTTAAATTTATAAATAATTGCTAATATTTATTTTTTAATAATTTTCATATAATATACATAGAATATATACATATATATATATATATATATATATATATATATATATAATTATATTATTTACTATTGTAATGATAGTAATAATCAATAAATTATTTAATGCATTATTTAAATTTTGTAATCTTTAAATATAAATTTAATATTTTTCTTACATTATTAATTATTTGATACATTGTTTATTCATATATTCTCATTCCAATATATATGTAAAACATTTTATTTCCTATCACACATATGTATATTATATACATATAATGTTTAACTACATCTATTTAATATACATATACATAATGATGCAGGCAATATCTAGTGATATCTCTGCTGATTTAACCTATATTAAATATAGCTATATTGCTATTACAATAATAAATATGTATAATTAAAATGCATCTATATTCGTAGGCAAACAATTTTTCTGAATATTTAATGACTTATTAAATTTAAATAACATTGCCGACCTAACACTAACAATAAGAATGCGTTCACACCCCTCTACACACCCCCACACACACAACAGTGACCATACACACCACCACACCCCCACCCCCCACACACCCCCCACACACCCCCACACACACCCCCCACACACCCCCCACACACACCCCCCACAACCCCCACACACCCCCACACACACCCCCCACACACACCCCTACACACACACCCCTACACACACACCCCTACACACCCCTACATACACCCCCTACACACACCCCCCACACACACCCCTACACACACACCCCTACACACCCCCACACACACCCCTACATACACCCCCTACACACACCCCCACACACACCCCCACACACCCCCACACATACCCCTACATACACCCCCTACACACACCCCCCACACACCCCCCCACACACCCCCCACACACCCCCACACACACCCCTACACACACACCCATACACACCCCCACACACACCCCTACATACACCCCCTACACACACCCCCCCACACACCCCCCACACACCCCCCACACACACCCCTACACACACCCCCCCACACACCCCCACACACACCCCTACACACCCCCACACACACACACCTACATACACCCCCACACACCCCCATACACACCACCACACACACACCCCTACACACCCCCCCACACACCCCCCACACACACCCCTACACACCCCCCACACACAATAGTGACCACTCATCATCTTCTAACGTTTACAAACAATATTTATTATTTACCCTATAGGAAACTATCCTATACTCTCTAAATATACTATATACTATATATTATTTACTATACAGTGTGTATATATATATATACAGTGTGTGTCATAATATATTATACTATATACAGAGAGGGCTGCCAAACTAATTCAGTATATTCATCTAAACTGTTGTTCACTAATTCCTACTAATCTCAGATAATCGTAATGTACCATAATAATATTACGCTTGACCTTGTCCTTTACTTAGGCGTGATCCTCTCACATACTTATCGTACAATATATTGATAACGACCTTGACCTTGACCTGTATAGGAGTTATCCCGAAATCTACGAACTCTGAACACATCGCCGAGAACATGGAAATATTCGAGAACCGTCTGCCTAAGTCAGACATGCTAGCCCTCAGGAAACTTGATAACGGTACGTATGCATGTGTGTGTGTATCAATGTGTGTCAATGTGTGCGTGTGTGGGTAGGTATGCATGTGTGTGTGCTTGTGTGGTTGTGTGTGTGTGTGTGTGTGTGAGTGTGTATGCGCGCCTACACGCGTGTGTTGTTGTTGATGTTGAATGTACGTATTTAGTCACATCATTAATAATAGTAATTCTATAATGTACGACGTTCTAATCATACAGGTAAACTCCGCGCGCACCTATTAACATTGTAACCTACCCTCCCTTTTCCTTTATTTTTATCGTACTTTATTTATTTTATTTTTGTTTCCTCCTCATGACGCCCATAACCACCACGTGATTTTGTAGTCAATAAAACATTTTAAAATAAACAATAAATAAATATATATCGTATAGATATACATAGCGCAGGTGTGTGTGTTAGTGCATTTGTATGCGTTGTTACTGTAGCGGGTATACTTGTGAGTTTGTATGCGTACTGATGCGTGGATAAGAGCGCGCGCGTGTGTGTGTAATATAAACTGTATATGGGTGTGAGTCATCGATATAGTGAGAAAGTGGATAACCAATTGAATGTAGTGTATGGCATTTTGCTATAGAGGCGCTGCAGTCGCGGCCTACTAATTGGCCCACTACTTTTTATTTAAAATTAATATTTATCTATACATATATATATTGATAATTACTACCAATTTTAATGTACTATCTATACTAAAAATAAAATTATATATTTAAAATACATCATATCAACATTCCTCGTAATTTTGTGTATTTAAATTGAAGTTATAATATTTTATTGATATTTATAATCTAAATCCATTGATATAGATAGAAGTCACTTTAATCTATTTCGACGAAAAGCCTACTGTTTTAATATTTGATATATATAATATCCAATCAAAATCACTGATGCCATTTTGTTAATTTATCGATAAAAGTGCCATTCACGTATCTATCTTTAACATGCATTGCGTGCGTCAATTGCTTATCCACTTTCTTTATATCTATAGTCTAAGAGTGTGTGTGTGTGTGTGTGTGTGTGTGTGTGTGTGTGTGTGTGTGTGTGTGTGTGTGTGTGTGTGTGTGTGTGTGTGTGTGTGTGTGTGTATGTGATAGTTATTATCCCACTTATTATTTACCCCTACTCCGCTCTACAGGAACCCGATTCTGTTGGAACCCTGAAACAATACTGTAGAACCCCGCAAGCCCCATGTCTACAATAATGTAGAATCCCATCAAGCCCCATGTCTACAATACTGTAGAGCCCCGCAAGCCCCATGTCTACAATACTGTATAGCCCCACCGCCCCCATATCTACAATACACCCCCCCCCCCCCATTGTATTCAGTTATCTAGCCGTATCGTACACCTAATCTGACCAGTTAACGCCCCTTAACGAACGTGACAAGTGATATAATAAAATGAACATAATAACTACGTCATGTTTCATCATTACAACCGTAGCGGGGTTAATTACCTAATAGGAGATATCACATGACAGTAGGGGCTGCAACAGGGGGGACGGTGGGATATGCCCCCCACCTTAAAATCTAGGGGGACCTCATATGTATTGGTCTATTTTTACCCCCCTATTTTTAACACAACATTTATTTAGATTGGTTGGTCCCCCCTACATACACACCATCGTTCCAGCGCCCCTACACGACAGTAACATGTTTCTATGTAGGACGGCGGCGAGAAAGTTTCATACCACGAAACGTTGCACTTTTCAATGTTGTACGTCCGTACTGCTAATAGAGAACATGATATCGTGAGATATAACAGTATTTCACACAGCAAATATATACAGATCGCGCGAATACATATGTCCTGTCTGTTATAGTATATAGTGTATACTACTATATCGTATAATATACTCTACTACTAAACTATAATATATATACATTGTATACTACTCTAATATATACTATATTATATATGCTGTATTTATGTAGTATATATATACTCTATTTAAAAGTATTTCTACTCTGAACTGCACTCGATATATGGGCATATGATTTTACATCCTATTTAAGTGCTTTTTGATGCACATACAATGATAATAACAACACATAATAAGATATCCGATACAATTATATTTGTAACCCGTCCATTGTATTATTTAAAACATTAATTATTATTTAATCAAAAATGTAGATATTTTGATTAATATAATACATAATATATATATAAATAATACATAATTCTAATATTATATAACATGATAAGTTGTGTTAGTAGATGTAATAAGTTGTTACTAACAACACACTTTTTATTACGCAATAATTAATCGCTTGTTGAAATGGCGAAATAAAACTTAATTTTCAAATAAATCAATACACTCACGTATTTATTAGTTAGTTATTTATTATAAACGATATTAATAGTAAAATATGTATAGGTTTTATAAACTCTCGTGATCCGCGTCGTATAATACTTGATAATAAATAACATGTACAAGGTTTATTCAAAGGGGAAATCTTTGATATAAATATATAATCGAATGTACGGCGTTAGGAATCAAAAGTTCTCGATAAATAAATATTGAAGGGTATTCACATTGACTTGTATCGGGTCAACAACAAACCAATACAAGTCAATGGGTATTCATAACGAAATGTACAGTTTGTATTGTTTCACCACTGCTAGTTCGGGTTACTGTAAGTAAATGCCTCCTCCTCCGTCTCCTCGCCGTCACCTACTGGAGATAGGGTCTGGAGTCTTTGTCTGCTGCTTAATCTTATTTTCTAAATCCACTAATTCTCTTCGCAATCTTTCGTTGTCTTCTATTTCTGCATGAATAGATGTTATATAATAATAATAATAAATATTTATTAGAAGAAAGTTGTACATTTTTTTCGAATGAAGTATTTAAATTAATTATATTGTTATTTCCTCTAAAGGGCTTCAGATAAAGATCAATATCTTTTCTATGCTGTTGCCCGATATTTAATATAATGTATATTAAGTTTAATTTTCCTATGATATTATATTATACATATATTCTTCCGATAAGTTATTTTGTAAAATATGTATATAATATTTCAATGCTAATAGTAAATAATAATTATATATAATAATATAAGATATCAATGATTTTTCGTATTATTTTTTAGATTTTTAAACTATTAATAAAAATATATTCCTCTGTTACAGAATATTACAGAGTTAAAAAATGATTTATTTAATAATTTTAATTATTAATATCAATATATACAGATACATTATAAATAAATATACCAAATAATAATAAGATTTTTCTTCAGATTCACTGATTATAGAAGATTCGCAGGGCTAGACAGTAATCTCACATTATAAAATTATGTGAATTTATAGAATTTTTAAACAATATAGCCAACAAACTAATATTATATCAAATTTAACAAATAAATATCTTCCAGTGTATTTGTAATTCTTTTTTTCCTAAAATTCAAACCATTTTTCGAGATCAATAAACTTTAATATATATTGAATATTGATTCTTATTAAATTTTGAAAATTCAAAAGTTCAAGGATCATAAAGATCACAGAATAGTTCTCTTACGAGTACAATAAAAACATAACTATATTTGTTAATGCATCACTTCTCTCTCTCATCTTTAATAGATCATAGAAATATAGTATAGAATCACCACTTAAGTAAAATAAATTTGTTTAATCTACTAGTGTATCCAACTGTATACTACTATAATATACCATATACTGTATACTATAAACACTTTAAAATCTTTATAGTAGATATACTATACTACATAGTACCTATATTCTACTAATGTAGTATATACTTTATACTATACTACTATACGCTACAGCATTACTAACCACCAGTAAGGAGATCATCTTCGTAATCAGTTTGTGAACGGTGTGTCGATGTGGCTACCATCTGGAAGATTCGATCTGAGGAGTGGGGGGGTATGGTGGGGTGTTAGTAGTAAATGTGTGTATGTCTCTCTCTGTCTCCTATCTCAATCTATCTCTATATCTCTCCCTCTCTCTATCTATATCTGTCTCTCTCTATCTATCTTTCTATATGTCTATCTCTTTCTCTCGCTTTCCTTTCTCTCCATCTCTCTCCCTATCTCTCTCTATCTCTCTCTCTTTCTCTCTATTTCTCTATCTCTCTCTCTTTATCTCTTTCTATCTCTCTCTCTATCTCCCTCTTCTTTCTCTATCTCTCCTTTCTCTCTCTATCTCTCAATATGTATCTCTCTATCTCATTCTCTCTCTCTCTATAGTAAGTTGGGTTAAGCGGGTAGAGAAGAGTGGTTTTAGAAACAGGCAGGGGGTGGGTAGGGGGATTAGAATATCGTAATAGCTGAGGGAATCCATGTCATGTGTAATCTGTATTATCCTATATTGTATATTGTGTACTATAGTATACAATGTACACTATAGTATACAATATACACTATTGAATACTGTACAGTGGACAGTATTCAATAGTAAAGTTATAAAATCTATACATTGTAAAGTACATAATAGTATCGATATCACAGCTGTACATTGTACTGGGTGTGATATCCATATTATTATGATAGCTTGTTGGTGAATAATAGAAAGTGTGACAAACAATCAGTTAGTGTAGCTACCCTGGGGGTTATTAGTAGGTATCAAGAAAGCAAACCTGACTAGCACTATAATAATGGGTAATGAATTATTAGATATATCAGTGTAAAAGGTATCAGTTTATAAATATATTTACAATATATATATATACAATGTATATTATACATATATATATATATACACACTTATAGATTAGATAGTAATACCAAGGATAGGACTCTGCAATGATAACTTTTTATACTCAGAAATAGATATTTCTCAGTGGGTGGATATTTCAATGATTTCAAATTGTTGAATCAAAAATATCAGTTATATATTTTTATTTTTTTATCAAATAAATAACCTTACGTATTTTTTTATTTGTATTTCAATATAAATATTCTATAAAATACACATTTTTTATAAATTCAAATTAAAAATTTATTTTTATTCTATCTATGTTGTCAATCTATACAATATAATGTGTATTCACTTATGTTATGATTTTAATATAATCATATGGAAATCATCTATATCATGTATATAAAATTCAAATACGATAAAATCACTCAGGAGTAGAATAAAAAGGTCACAAAATGTACTATCCTTGGTAATACATTATAATTAATAGTATATTTAATTATCAGGATTTAATATCGAATACATTATGAGGAGTATTATCAACGTATCAATGCTAATAGCTAGTGACATATAACTTAGGTGTGTGTGTGCGAGGGGTGATATCACCCTAGGGTGTTAACCTTTCGACCCCTTTCTCTGTAACGGCCCTTTCTCGTGGTGTTGTTTTTGTTGTTGATATTTAGTATGGTAATCGCTTGACCCATTGCTGGTGATGGTAAGTGTATGTTTATATATTCCTTATATATTAACATAAATACATACATATATATAACTAATTATTTGTATTAAACTTAATTATAAATTGCTTGAATCATTACTGGCGACGATAGGTAATTAGATAATTATATAACATAATTATTCGTATTCAAGCTGACTATATATAATTATAATTTAGATGGGGAAAATTCAAATTGGAAATTTTCAATTATATGAAAACTATTTTGTTAAATATATATATATATATCATATTGTGGTATTATTAGTATGCCATTATGTCATATACTAAAAAGAAGGATAATAACTGATTAATACTGATAAGAATATAAACATATAATAAATAGGTAATAGATATCTACATATTAAATGTATTATTTATGAATAATTTCAATATTATCAATATGAAGATAGAAATAATAAACATAATACATTAAAATAGCCATATATGATATATATATATATATATATATAAGTACTAATAAGCTTACTGTAAGTTTTCCGTGTAAGATTTGGAGTTCTTGAGCTTGGGTTGGGTGTAGTTGTTCGGCGGGGTGGAATGTGACGACTGGTTGAGGAGGGGTTCTGACAGACGATGCGGGGGTCTCATTGGTCGACGCTGATGAGGCGGCGGCTTCTGATTAGTCGACGGACTGCTGGAGGCGGAACCGAACGACGTGGAGCCTATCGACTTCAGCGAGTTCCAGGATGTCGGCAACGAGGGGTCCTTCAGTGGGGCGGGGGGGTATGGTATCGTATGGAGTGGTAAGGTATGGTATATAGGTAGGAGCGTCATAAAAAGGGGGGCATACAATACAACTGTGAAATCATAACTATCTCTTACATTAAATACTTTAACACCATGGCATACTAATCCACGTGATACCTTTATATTCCCTATATCTAGTTTAGCGTTGCATTATTCTCGATTACGATATAATACATATAGTTATTTTCGTTAATAGTTTAAACTTAAATATAATTATATTAGAATACCAACATAAGATTGCCTATTATACTTACCTTTATTATTAGCTAATATAGCTATTTTCGTTAATAGTTTATATTAGACTACCACTATAAGATTGCCTACTATCATTACGTTTATTAAGAATTACGTTAGCCACGCCTACCCTTTAACCTAATCACTTGGCCCCACAGTAGGGACTAACACTCGAAGCGTAGAATCCATTGTTCTGCGAGTACATGGAAGAGGAGCCCGATATCGAGGAATACCCTGACATCGGCGTATGCAGCACGGATCTATCCCTGTATCATTAGTGGTTGTTATAACAGCTAATATATAGTCGAAATTGAAAAGTTGAAATATGATAATATATTTGTTTCGATTGAAATACACGCGGAATAATACGAAAGTGAACAAATGATAATATGATAATAATATATTATAAAACATGTCATATATATATAGCTGCCTAGTGGAGTGTGACTAACAGATACGCCCCCAAATAGTATTGACCAGTCGCTCTAACTTAAGATACACTACATATACATCTATTATAACATAATCAACGTCTCGTATAATCCAATGTTTTATTTTTATTTTACTTCTTCGTTTATTTCTTGTTTTTTTTAGGTATCGTGTCGTTTTGTCTTACTGTTATCGCATTTATATATTTTGTTTATATATGTTATATAATTATATGTTTATATATTATTATATCTTTCTTTATATACAACCGTAATTCAATAAACTTTGATCTATCAATCTCTCTATAACTATTAATAAAGTGAAATACTCGAAGTGCTGTGGATTAGTTATACTCTTGCTAGGCTAGCGATGATTAATTATTACATATAACATTAAACAATACCGTAGTTTATAACTATAACATATATGTATCCCATTGATATTATAATGTCATTAGTGTATTATAGATTGTGTATTACACATCGTGTATATAACCGATATTATAATGTCATTAGTGTATTATACAGTGTGTAATACACATATACACTGTGTGTATAACTGTTAGATGTATTATCATCTCATCAACCTTTAATACATTACGAATTAAATTTTTATATTTTAAATATTTAAAAAACAATACTATTAAATTTGTGAAATTATATGAACGAGGTTATGGATCTTTTAATTTTTAACTTTATTTATTGATACATATTTTATTCTTTACATCTTATTATTTATATTTACATTTTGTTACTCATGCGAATCTAACTTATCTAAAATATGATGATTGGGGAAGTTCTCGCAAAAAAAAAACAAATACATTTGTTTATTAACTTCTCAATTATTTCATGCTTTGCAACATGAAATAATAAATCTGATTTATTTATTTATATGTAGAGGATATGGATTTGCATTCATATATTAATCGATTTAATATGTATCGTAATATAATTATTCTCTATTAGATCCATGAAATGATTGGGTTTGAGCTTAAGAAAAGATAGCTTGATCATTAATAGAGTATACAATTCATATACATTATTATTTAAATTATTATTAAAAAATTATTCTAAATCGATCAATCATTTTATTCTTTGTTTATTTCTATAACGTATGTTATCGTTAGAAAATATTTTTACTTTATACTTTCGAATATGTATTTGCTTAAATAAATTATCAATCAATCAATATACACCATACTAAAATAACTCACAATTTTGTGGAAGTGTACATATTATTATTATTATCATTATTATCATTATTATCATTATTATCATTATTCGCCAATGTACATAACTACAGCTTACATCGATGTTGCATTTTCCAGTTTCCTGAGTAACTTCTCATTATCTCTAGCCAGCATCTGAAGTTCTTGTCTCCCGATGTCCCGTCCTTGATGTAGATCTAGATTCTCATTCCTGGACGCGTTGAAAATGATAAAGGCGGCATTTTTTAATAAAATATAATTGAATTACATATATAACTCTATTTCAGAAATAGATAGAAAAATGCAATGAAAAGTAATATATAAAATTATAAAGTAATTTTAAAGTAATATTACTAAATTAAGATAGACTTATTTCAGATTAATATTTTCTTAATTGAAGTAAATTTAAAGTTATGAATGTACAAATGAATTCATAGCAACTGATAATATATTTATACAAACATCAGTATTGATATTTATTTGAGGAGATATTCTTATTTAGGCTTCTGATGAGGGATTTTATTAATGATATATTTAGAACGGAAATTATATTTATCTAATATGACCTCGTATACGTAAGTCTACGCGAGTATGATTAAGATTCGTCGATGAATCAGTGAATATTATTAGTGAATGTACTCGAGTAATATACTCTATGAATATAATCATTTAAATTATTAATGGAAGTTCTTGATGCAAGTACTAAGTATAATTAGGAGCGCTGTTACGATATTGCATGTAGGAGGGACCAACTAATCAAAATAAATGTTGTGGTAAAAGTGAGGCGGGGGACCAATACATAGGAGGTCCCCTATATTTGAAATGGGTGGGGAATTATCCCCCGTCATCCCTGTTGCAGCGTCCCTACGAACGATGTACGCATTGATAATAACGATTATAATCTATCCATCTATTCAGCGCTGACCTGAGCGCGTCGTTTTCGATCATGTACTCATGAAGCATCTCGTACAGGCCGTGATCGCTGATCTGTCTGTTGGTGAGACCGCCGGCTGATTCGCTGTTAGCCTGGCCGCCCGCCGATGATATCACTCCAGACAGCGACGGGGCTGTCGATGTCGACGACTTCAACATCTGCGCGACGAAGAAGTAAAACGTATACATATGTCAGAAAACGAAAAACTTGGGAAGCGTCGCTACTCTGTTTGCGCTAGCCACCGTTGGAATCAACTCCCTCCATCCCTCAAAACCATCAATACCTCAACAACTACATTCGAATATAAACTAAAGAAGTACCTCCTCATCCGTGATATTTGAACTGGAACTATATTCGTTTTCGACACGTTGTACACTTGTCTGTATTTACTATTACATTTATTTATTGTTTTTTATATATTATTGTCACACTATATGAATTTTATAATTGAATTAGTGTTAAATAAAATCATCATCATCATCATCATCATATATTGGCATATCATTAACTAATACGGGCTTAACTACGGCATATGTAAATCAATGATGTTAATATATTTACTTATTTTTTATTATTAGTTTTGTCTCCTGTTTATGTAATATTGAATATCTATTTTCTATGTTCAATAAATTATATTATTAGTATTATTATTATACACGTATCATGAATAGATGTTGTTATTATTTATGGAGTATACTTCGAAATAAGTTAGTTTTTATTAAGAATGTGGCGTTACTTGTTTTATATAATTTTCACTATTAACCATGGTTATACGTTAATATTCACAAACACAGATACAATAGCTAACCACCTACACATGTACACATAAACACACGTGTACACACACACCTATACACCTATATACCCATACATATCCACACACACACCCACACCCATGCTGCACACACATAATAGTATAAACCAACCTGTAGAAAGCGCTGGTCATTCTCTTTGGCCAGTTGACCACGCGGTTTCACGGGAAACTCGAGTTGTTGCCGCAAGTAGTGGTTCTCTTGACGCAGGATCTTCATTTCCCTCTTCAGACTTAGTATCAGCTTCTCTCTCGGATCCTGAAGTACACATTATACGTATGCGTAATTAATACCTTATGCAATTGAATTATATTTATATATAAAATTATATATAAATTCTATTTTTAACAATTATTACATGGTTTATTTAGCATTAAGCAACAATTGTATAGATACATAATTCATATTACATATTAGTTAAGCATTACATAGTTTACCTTTATATATAGTTTATTGTGTAGTCAATATAGAATAGTATATTATTAGTAGTTTAATAATAATGAACACATAAAAAGGAATAATATCTTTAGGTGATAACTTATTACTATTAAGTTAATTTATCTTCAATGTATTAGCTATATTTGTGCAGATATGACATAACATCCACTCGCTATCATTACAATGATTAATTTGTATACTCCCAATGTGTTACTTTCAGTGGTATATTTAATTATTTTTCAATGATTTCAATTTTTGAATCAAAGATATCAAATATATTGATTTATTTGTCAAATAAAATGAATTCATATTTTTAATTTTGCACTTCTATATCCTCCCTATTTTTATTAAAACATACACATTATTTATAAATTCGATTTTTCATATTATTTATGTCGACATTCCATATAATATAATGTTTTATATTAAATGTTTTATAATATAATGTGTATATTGAATTATATTATTAATTAAATATAATCATATTGAAATCATTGATTTAAAAACTCGTTTTTACATTGATGTTTGTATCAAATTCAAATTTATACACTTGGACCATGATGCAATACAATCAGCAGACGGAAAATAAAAGTTTCACAAAATAGAAGTCCTGTCCTTGATTACAGTGAACATTGTGTTCAAGTAATAAACAATACTAATACTATTATTATTATATACAGTGAACATTATTTTCAAGTAATTAACAATACTACTACTATTATTATTATATAACTATATTTACATGTAAGTATCATTTATAAATATTAATTAAATTTAGGACATATTAAGGACATCAAAGCATTGTTCTACTCATGATTATATATGACTCATTGTTTATAAGAAATAAACACTATATAGACTAATATACATTTATAAACACTCTATTATTTAGCTTTATTTGCAGTAGGATTATTATCAGGATTATATGCATACGTATAAAAACTGCTTGTGTGGCTCAGTGGCTAAGGCTTCAGACACACAAGCGGTAGGACAAGGGTTCGACCCTCGTCCGGACCATTAATTAATTTTATAAAATGGGTCTTAAAATATTATTTAGAAGTGATCTTATATAATTGTGTATAAATAAATGATTGGCTCTCGTTAAAACCATAGATGCCTTAACATGAGAGCGGCTTCGAAGGGACATTAGAGCCGTATATATGGTTATAAGTGAAAACTTCATCTATGTTCCTGGATAGGATGAAAAAACTCCACCAAATAAAAAATAACAAAAAAATAACAATAGTCTACACATAAATAAGGTAATTTAAAAGAAACGAAAAAAATGTGTTTAAAAAAAAATTTGCAAAAATGTGACATTCTTTTCATCATATAGTGATTACATAAAAAATTAAAATAAAATAAAACATTAAATAAAATAACAAGAATAAATAAAATTACAAAAAGATGATTAAGGGTTAAAGAAATGCTCTATCACTACTACGGTAACCATTTTGATGACAGGTTTAGATTTAATCCTCTTGGCTCTGTTCGCATACCTCAACGTGTTTAAACTTTCGGTGACATTCAACGAGGTCGGCGAGATACACGCTATCTGTTAGAGGTCAAGGTCAAGTATTAGTCACTCGGCAGTATTAATGTGTTAAAGAGTTAACCGCAAACTTTGATTTAAAGTTTAATATAATATTTAATAATCTATTGTTTTATGTACTAGTACGTTATTAATAAGCTTATTAATAAATTATATAAATGATGGTAGGTTATTATTGTTATTAAATTATTATTAATTATTATAACTTACTTCATGTTGATTGTAATACAATTTATTGTTAAGTTGATTTTTTTGAAAATATATATGTTATTTATATTCATAAAATATAAAAATATAATTTTATATATAATTCACACTCATTTTGAGACAATGATATTGTGTAAAACAATTATTTGTTGTGAAATCCATTGAGTGACATTTAATTTAAATTAAATAAATGTACATATGTATGTATTATTAGTATTATTAATATTATAATGTATGACTGTTGTGACATTGAATACTCTTCTCTAACCCCCGGCTCTAACCCCGGCTCTAACTCTCGGCTCTAACCCCCCAGCTCTAACCCCGGCTCTAACCATAAGAGTAACTCCTGACCCGGCTAAACTATCGGACAACAGCTGGGTTAGTTTACTGTCTCGGAACGGGATGTAGCCCTGTCTTTTCTTGCTGTCTCCCAGCGCTGATATGCAGTTACCTGAAGTGGGGCGATGTCAGGTTAGTAGAGGCGCTGGACCACGATGGTTTGTATATAGGGGGGACCAACCAATCAAAATAAATGTTGTGATAAAAGTGGGGTGGGGACCAATACATAGGAGGTCCCCCTAGATTGTAAAAGGGGGGCGGACATAGCCCCTCCCCCTCCCCCCTTGTTGCAGTTCCCCTACTGGTTAGGTTCATCATTCAGACATATAGATAATTTGTATAGTATGGTGTAAAATGTTATATGGAAAATGTATACGGTAAATAAATATGTATGGCTATCAATCATATTTATATATATATAATTTGTATATGATAACTGATAAATTATTTATAATATCTCATAAATCTTGTATCATTAACAAAGAATTGTTTTATATATAATATTTGTATTTGCCTTTTATTAAATGTTATTCTACTAAATAATACAATTGTAAAATTACTTAATCGATTTAATTTTCTGGAATATTAATCTTAATTAAAAAAATAACAATACCATTATAAATATTTATAACTATCAACGTTTTTCTAAGTCTCTTTAATCTTCTCATTTTTGTAATTTAGTTATATATATATATATATATATATATATATATATATATATCTATATATATATATATATATAGTTATATATAATGTATTCCTCTTTATGAGTATAGACTACGAGATAATCTCCGGTACACTTTCTTTTGAGCAGAACTTGTATTTGCTTTCTTAACTCAATAAACTATTTTTCCATTTTCAATATACGACATACGATACACATGATACATATGATATATGTATCATGTTCGGCATACATAAACCAAGGCGTTTTTTTTTATTAATTATAAACCAAAGTTAATTTTTGTACCATCTCGTTTTGGGTATCAATTTATATCTATTTCTTCATTATTTTTGTTTATTTATTTTTTGTTTATCTAATAAACTATATATTATTATTATTATATAAGATATATATGATACATATGATATATATAAGATACCTCCTATGATACATACGATATAGATGCGACAGCTATGCTTACCCAGTACGAGCAAGCTCTTATTGATGTTATGAGATTCCGTCTGCTGAACTCCCGTATTAGACGACCCGACGTCTGTCTTCGTTTTCTCGCTGCCTGTCGTGGTAGGTATTCGGATGTAAGTGTACGGCACAATAAGCACGATTACATGAGCGATGTATTCAGTATGATGCCGAACATAGTAAGAATACTTATTAAACATATATTGCATAGGTTAATATCTAATACAAATATATTGCTAGGTTGTAATATATATATTGCAAAGGCTTATTGTGAATATATTCGTACTGACACGGAAAGACGACACTCTCGTAATTCAAAGTCAGTCGAGTTCGGAAAATAATGTAATGATATCTGATAACTATAATAACTTAAGTTTAACTTAAACTTAAATTGTATAAATGTGTATATTATATTCTATAGAATATATATATATATATATATATATATTATTTATTGGTTTAATGACTACATCGATGAACACAATTATCTTCCGACTTCAACGCGTGCTTCAATATATATCGTTTACCGTATAGTTAGTCTATATGTAAAGTAAAATATTCCTACCTGCGAGGTCGACGAAGGTCAACTTGCCGTGTTGCGTGATAAAGATCTTAGTTTTATCCGTGGGAGAAGAGCCATCTGTTAAGGGTAGTATGGTATTGATATGTACACTGTACAATGTACAGTGTATATTGTACATTGTACAATGTACATTGTACACTGTACAGGCATTGTTCCCATGCATTGTTATTATTTATTTATTTATTCACCTAGGTAAACTTATTATTATATTTATATTATTCACATTTAATAGCTTTTAATAGATTATGTAAAACTATGCAATTATTAATAAGATATTGCTAACCTATCTTTATAGGGAGATGATTCCAATTTATGTATGGAAAAAAAGTTTAGATTATGTAATATTATAGAAATTATAGTATTTTAATCCGAGAGTGATAAAAATATAATTATAAATGTAATATTCATATATTAAATTATACACACGTATCGATGTATTCTAGATTGTAAAGTAAGTTACCACGTTACTGTTATAGTGACCTTGAATGTCAACGACCTCTGAATCGATGTGAATACAGAGCATGGAGTGACTCCGACTGGAGTGTTCGTTAAGACTGTTAGCTCCGGTTTGTCTGTTGCGTAATCCTACGTGATGATGTCATTACATAATCACAATCGTTACATCATCATCATTATCATTACATCATTTTCATCATCATTACATCATAATTACATCATCATCATCATTACATCATCATCATTACATCATCATCGTCATCTCAATCAGCACCCTCACGAAGTGTATCGTATCTAGTTCATTATTTCAATTTTTAATAACCATTAAAATACTCGCTTAATAAATAATAATGTAAATAAAAATCACTTTCAAAGAAGTTGTTCATATATAATATAATAATATAATAAAAATAATAACGATTATTAAATATACTCTAACTTCTAAATGGCTTCGTATATAATTATATATTATTTATATGGTTATTAATTACTAATTAACGTGGCGCTACATCGAGGATAGCTAGTGATAAACAACCTTCTTCTAGAACCGCGACCAGATCTTCCCTCGACTCGCAGTTCACCACAAACAGATTCTCAACGTAAAAGCCTCGATTCTTAGACCAGCGGACCGCCAGATTCTTGCGGTGGTTAGGATCCAGTAGATCTTTCACCTACGAACGAATGACATAGGTTAGACTACAAGGCTATGTTTGTTACACGTATCGCGACTTCGTAACTACGTTCGACTCCGGGCAGTTCTTGTTTTTCTCTTGTTTTTATCGATAACTTAATAAATTATAAATCAAAACACAAGAAAAAAGTTACTATTTGTATTGAATGTATTGTCCCTCACAGTTATTTGTAACATGTACAAGTATATGACTTCTTGAGGGGTCCATTTGTATCCGCTATTATTGTATGTGTGATTCATTAAATATATGAGATACAATAAATAAATATTATTATAAATATTATTATATATATTATAACTATTAATCAAAAGCAGAGGAGGCCAAACCTCACACGCGAATATACATGAATATATGACACGTTTGAACTATTTAAAAATGCGATTATTCTCACCTAGTGGCACATATACGCTTGCAGTGTGGTCTCAGCTTAAAGAATATTCTGAATATTGCCGCGAATTTTTGAATATTCGAGATTATCCGCCATTTTTATAGATCGAACGTGTTATATATTTGTAAATATGTACAAATGCGGGTGTTTCGAGCTAAGATTCGCAAGAGTGACCTCACTTTAATATAAGCTGAATCCACCCAAGCGAATATTCACCACTATTTGAGAATAATAATCAAAGTGTTTACGTAGAACGTGTGAATATTCGCTTGAAGTGTGGCTCAGCTTAAGAGTGTGTACACATGTGTGTTGCATGTTTCGAGGTAGGAAGATGTGTGTGTGTGTATGCATGCGTATGAGCGTGTGTATGCATGCGTATGGATGTGTGTGTGTGGATGTGTATGTATATGTGTGTATGTATGTGTATGCATGCGTATGGATGTGTGTGTGTGTGTGGATGTGTATGTATATGTATGTATGTATGCGTGCGTATCAGAATATATCGACGCCTATTTTTATTTTATTTTAAAATGTTTTATTGACTACAAAACCCCGCCGGTGGTTACTGGCACAGAACTAGAGAGAAAGCTTTCTCTCTAGTTCTGTGGTTACGGGTGTCGTGGGAAGGAAACAAAAATAAAATAAATAGAGTACAATAAACGCGAAGGGAAAGGGAGTCGGGGTAAACTTGTTCGTTGTAGATCTCGAGGTAGGACGCGGTTATCTGGAAGCTGGAGTTAGGCTGCGTCTTCTGCTTCTGCTCGAGCAGATGGAAGATGTAGTAGAACGACCTCGGGATGAGACCAGAGTGTTCCGGGTCCTTCCATTGACCCCCGCAAACCTGGAGGTCACGGTAGCGTAAGGTCAAACTCGTGTATATGGTTATGTTATGTATAGTATGCGATAGAAATAAGTAAAGAAATAGTGTAGCACCTTATTTGTATTAGAAATTTTATATATACATGTATATATTATATATATATATATATATATATATATATATATATATATATAGATGGCCGGATGTAGAATGGAAGCATTATATCGTAATACCAGATGTTCTCGTATATGAAATAATGCTTATGAAGCTTTTACAGAGGATAGACCTATTAGATAATAGTAAACAGGAAGTGAGTATAAGCATGGCATTGTTGTAATGTACGCACAGACACGAGAAGACTCAATTCTAGTGTCTATGAATACAGAACTATTATGACGAAAAGTGGCGCCGAAATCGGATATTTATAATAGCATTTAATGATTCGCGATATAATGAGTCGTTGTAAATCGTACAAAGAACACAATAGCCGATAATAGAAGACAGTATAGAGCACCGGAAGAAGCAACCGAACAACAGGAAGCGTCGCATAGCGCGCTCGTTACGTAATGAAGCTGTAAAGTAGGCGTGGCGTAAAGTAGGCGTGGAATGAGTCATACCTATACCTATAGGCTATAGCATTAGTCATGCATGCTTAGCGCACTAAAGAAGAATAGCACTCACGTTTCTAGAACTGTATTCCGATAGCTGAATGTTAGAGAGGGGATATGTTTATTATCATTGCGATTATATATTATTATTATTAGTATCATTATCATTAATATTATTATTATTATTATTATTATTATAAGATTTATGTTTTTAAACAGGGTAATTATAGAAGCCGAGCTTATCGAGATAGTTACCCTTTCTTATATATATATATATATATATATATATATATATAAATATATATATATATATATATATTAATATAAAGTAACATTTACATATTCTCTAGACTTTTTACGATTACTAGTCTCGGTGTTACCCATGTAAGAATAATTTGATATCTCAGACAACTTATTTCGGTCCTTACAGGTCTGATTTAGCGATATTTAACTGTAATTATATTATTAATATGATATAATAGTTTATTTTTAACACGTGAGAGAATATCGGTAATATAATGATTATATTAAGTGGATAGTCCCGGAAGTGGATACAGATACAGACACGTGATATTAATTAATATTAATCACTAAAGTCGGTACTGGTATTTGTAAATATGTGTTTGATGTCGCAAATGGTGAAATCTCGTCATCAATAACAAAGCTGTTATAGCGATTGCAATACACTATAGTATACACTACCACATACACTATTATATATGCCATTGCATAGGCTATAACACTACTACGTTGATTGATGTGGGGTAGGAACACAGTTCATTAATTATATATATATAACTCATATAGGATAACGAATGTATAACAATATACAAATATCTGTATATCCTAATTAGGTATCCAATATCCATAATTAGTAATTAGTAATTATTAATTACCCTATAGATACGAAAACTGATCAAACTTTATATACCCTATAATATATATATTATACAGTATACATTTGTGGATATAATTATATCGACAAATGTATAGGTACTGTATGATATGCATTTTTAAGAATGCATTAATATAATTAATAATATTAAAATATTTTAATATGAAATATAAAAATTCAATAGCATAGAGAGTAAGTTAGCAGGTATAGTAGATATATACTATATATGTGGGTATATTCTATAGAATATATATATAATATATTCTATATATATACTATATAATATATAATATATACTATATACTATCTATATAGTGATGGTATGCTTACTCTAAATGATGAAATGGTTTATATATATTACTATAGTATAACTATATTATAATATAAAAACTATACTATAATATAACTATATATTTACTATAGTATAACTATATATTTATGGTTTATCACACTAGACTATTTGTGTATGTGTGTGTGTGTGTGTGTGTGTGTGTGTGTGTGTGTGTGTGTGTGTGTGTGTGTGTGTGTGCGTGTGTGTGTGTGTGTGTATATACTCACTAGATCCGGAGGTCCGGTGATGGTGTGAGTCTTACCGGAACCCGTCTGTCCGAAAGCGAAAGCAGTGCACGAGTACCTAGGTAATGATGATGATGATGAGCTGATATTGTACACCCGTTGGTGTGTATTAGTGTATACAGTATACAATATACGGTTAATGTAGACCTTCAGCTTATAAGCATGTTATATTCTATTAAACATGTTGGTAATAGGCAGTAACCTATTTCCATTTTGGGACATTTTAAGATATCACCTAGATAGGTTATTCGGCCTTGTGGTAATAGGTTATTTTGTACAGTGTACTATGTAAAGCTGACACTATATACCTTCAGCTTTACATACAGGTATATACACCTAAGAATATTCGCTCTAATTTTCGAATATTCGCCAATATTTGAGAATAATAATCCCTGTATACAAAAAAAGTCTTGAAGTACTTTAAAAGTACAAACATGTGTTAGATGTTCGTCAATCCTCACGCCTACCCAGCAAACAGTAAGAGCAGCATAATAGCAGCATAACAGCAAATGCTAGAACCTCAAATGTTTACATTGTGCTATTATGCTGCTATTAAATGTCTATTATGCTGCTATTATGCTGCTCTTACTGTTTGCTGGGTACCTGTCGTACACTGACGGTGACACTGCACCGGGTGCACGCGTACCCTATTCTCGGTACACACCTCGCATGTCCGGTACAAGTGTACCCGGTACATGAATCCGGTTAGCGGAACCGCACGACGTGTGTTTGGAATTGTACTATCTATTCCCATGTTAAATTTGTTGTAAAGTGACCATGTCCTCAGCCAATATTCACCTAAATCAAAAAAAAATTTTGTTCGTATTCTCAATACTCAAATATTGATAAAGCAGCCGAATCCATCATTAATATCATGTATAAAATCACTCTTAATGCACGTTATCGTATAATATCCACGTGACATCCGGTGTGCGGTTTAACAGTAGATTTGGTCAGATGGACATACAATTAATGCATCGCGTATACGTACAACCCCAGCTAACAGTAGTAGCCGCATAATAACACAATGTAAACATATGAGGCTATTAAATGTGCTGTTATGCTGCTATTATGAGGCTATTACTGTTTGTTGGGACGATCGCGATGGCTGTGCGCGTTGTTATGTCAGAAAGGACTGCTTCGATTGCCCTATATATATAGTATATCTAGATGATCCTATAGGATGTCCGAGTCACGTGACTAAAGTAAAGTAAGTACACACAACGGTAGCGATCTGTCTGTACGTCTTTCGATCCAATTGGAAAGTTAAGTTAAGTTGAGAGTTAAGAGATACAAATTAAGTTTCCACGCTACAAACTCACACTATTAGACACCAACGATGTGTCGGTGTCGCGTCAACGTGACGAGTTGAACACCTACCCGTTTATCGCCATGTTGATCAATTTCTTGACTCCGGAATGTTCGAAAACGTCGTTCTGAGAGGCTTCCGGTTCGAAGGTCACGTTGAAGGTGAACGATTTCGTCGATATACCGTTGTCTATCTGTAGTTTATGTATATAGGTATATGTGTATATAATAACAATACATGAGTTTGTGCTAATATTCTATTTTTATATTATACCTATATATATATAAATGGCATATATTGGTATGCCGTATATTCTACAATTATAGTACCCGATAATTTATTAAGTATAATTAATTAATTTAATTTTTAAACTTATATCAAAAATTGTTAATTTTATACCGGACTTTGCCATTATACTATCAAAGATTTTGCGAAGCAAATATAACACTCCCATGGGAGTGTATACAATTAACAATTTTTGATGCATGCATGCATGCAACGTAATTTAGTAATATCCCCTGCCGATGCTAGCAGTAGTATCGAAATCACTGAAATAGATATAGGTTCGGATCTTTGCATACAACAATATTTTCATTGCTCTATTAAATTACATGCAATATAAATTAACTTTTACTTACTAAATATATACTTAATGCATTTAAAACATAAATATCATATTTGTTTGTTATATATTAGTAATGAACACTTAGTTTTATCATATAAATATTAATTTAAAGCATATTATTTAACATTTTAAAAGTGTATAGTTAAATACGAATTTACATTATAAACAACGCACAGTTCCTAAAAGTAACCCGCTATAGGTGGCACATGGGTATTTTGTATACGAATTACACGATTTCGCGTAAGTGTTATATCTTTCCTTCGGAAAATCTTTGATACTATAGTATATATACCTATATATATATACATAATGTAAACGTGTGTATATACATAGTTAACTAGGTGCACTTGTACTTAGGTGCGGGTCTACGTACCACGCCTATATTGCGATACACACCACATATTGTCAGACAGTTAGTTTTGTTTCGAACGCGTTCATTTGATCACTTTTAATCCATTTTAGTATATTATTTTATTGGAAAATGAAAACAACAATTATATCGCACGACGGCTGGTTTAAGATTTAACCACGCCATACGATATATATGTACTAGAATTAAATATTATTAACAGCATAGCAGAAAAAAAAAATGTTTAAATAATAATTTCTTTATAATTTTATCATTTCTAGGATTGAACTTTTTATGTTTATTATTTATTGAATATTTTTTGTTTTTTGTTTTTAACCAAAAATAAAATTCAGATCAAGTTTATTTTATTCTTAATAAATGTATAATATATATTTACTATATATGATTATAAAAAAAAATTTGTTTAAATATTTTTCTAGGAATAATTTGAATTTTAATGATTTCTATAGAAAAAATAAATATTTTCAAGGAAAGATGAATACAAATTGTCTAGGACCTAGTCAATTTTATTTTTTTTTACCATAATATAATTTTAATTATAATTGAGATGACCGCAATAAAAATTTTTTTATATTATATTTTTTTCTAATTTAAAAAAAATAAAAATATTTTTAACTATACAAAATTAAAAATCTGAGTTTGTTAGATCCATATTTTGATTTAAATATACTTAATTCTCTTAAATGCATATTAAATATATAATTAAATTAGAAGACGATATACATTAATTGGTTGTCAAGGTAAAACTAAAGGTAAATAAATTCTACGCATGCAGTACATTTAATTATAAACAAGTAGTTTTCATATAAAATGTTATTAAACATCAAATTGACAACTCAATTGAGTATAACACAATTTTTAGTTGTTACACTTATACTGTTTATATATATTACATGTTTATAGTTTTTACTGAAGCAACATATTTAATGACTGACGAGCCACCCTAACGTACGACTTCGTGTGTGAGTATACATATACACCCACACCCACACCCACACTATACACCCCCCCCACACACCCCCCCACACACACACACACACGTACACTATAACGCTCATCACCCTGTGACGCTCCTAGGAGTAGGTTTATACGAAGTACACTGTAATATTTATAAAGAATAAAATAATTTATAGATCATAAAAGTGGGGGGGGGGATACTAGATATTATATCCCCCCCCCCATTTATAAAAGTGGGGGGGGGGATTTCCTCATCCCCACATGTTATGACGCCCCTACCCACGCCTACACACACAAACAGATGTAAGACGTGTGTCTTAGCGACAAGTGTTCTAACCCAAAGAGCCCCATCTCCCGGGAAGCTGGTGGTGATGCGATCTCCCCTCTGTATGTCCTGCGCGCATTGCGGTCTTACCCTGTATCGTGGGGGGTGGGGGTGTTATCGGGGGTGTTATCGGGGTAAAGGAAGTCACGTGACAGTTATTCACGAGTCTACTCGCTTTATGCGCATGTCCGCGATAGGATATATCATATATAGTTCATTATATATTTATTATTTATTATATATATATATATATATATATATATATATATATATTATATCCTATAATTCTATACATTCTATTATATTATAAATCTATTATATATATATATATATATAAATCTATTATATATTATCCTATATTTAATATCCTGTGCGGCTCAGTTGTCTAAGACGTCATTCACACAAGCATTAGGTGAACACGTGCATATGAACCCATTGGTTCAAGCCTAATCCGGACCATTACAATAGGTCTTAAATATTATGTAGAAGTGATCTTATATAGTTGTGTATACATAAATGATCGGCTTTCGTTAAAACCATACATGCATGGATGCCTTAACACGATAGCGGATTCGAAGGGACATTAGGGCCATATATGGTGAAAGTGAAAATTCATCTAAGTTCCTACAGGATCCATGGATGGGTTGTAAGGACTCCG
>OZ025241.1:10586628-10714128 GCA_964019155.1 Osedax fenrisi | reverse complement strand
GTACAATATCGATTCTCAATCATTTGATTTAATTATATTTTACAATGGCCGAAAAGATTTTATATTTTTCATCATTTGTTACAAAGTTATTGACGTTTACCCAAGCAATATACATTTTCATAATACCGACACCCTAATTGCACGACGTGCAATGCACGTAATATCGACACCCTTTAACCAATCAGCGTTATTTGTTTATAATGTGCGTGCATTATGATAATATTCATAAATTAATAGACATAGACATACCTAATAATATACACATATACTTTGAATTTATTCTACTTTGAATTAAATAGTCTTTCAGAAACTATATAAAACTCCTACGTACAATATTCGCATTATATAATTTAAAATTTAATATTTATAATATAATATAAAATATTAAATATTTTCGAAAATTAATTATAGGAAAACAACGTATGAATTGCGTGTGTATACTAAAAGTAACGCGCATTTTATTCTGATTGGATAGTGGATATTAACTATAGTTATAATATATTATATGATATTTCTAAATATCGATATATTTAGGGTGTCGATATTATGTGCCAATGTGTCGGTATTCGAGGCAGTTCCTGTAATATCGACACCCCTGTTATATCAGAGTTAAACAAACTAAATTAAATTTTAAAATAGCTATTATATGTATATACCTATATGTATATACCTATTTATAATCATACATAACATTTGGTAATATATAATTGAAATAATAAAATGATGGTGATTTATTATTAGGTTTCGGTATTCGAGTACTCTCCCATATATATATATATAGTTTATCTATAGTATATCAATAGTACAATATATAGACACTACTATAGTAGAGTAGAAACGACAGGGGGTCGGTAATAGAGGACTTTACACTATAAAAGATATCAACAAATTATATATATACATGAACTGTTAGTAATTTAATTGTAAATATTAATAAGTATTCTGTTTAAAAAAATATTCAATCCTACAATTGTTATTTGATAAAATGTACTATTCTGGTTTTACTTTTTAAATATTTGACAAATAACTTTTTTTAAATCATTGCAAATACTTTATTAATTTAAAGAAAACGTAATACTATGCACAATATTGTAGATCAATTAAATGTTTATAAATATTATTAAAATATTATAATATAATTAATCAATATATCTTAATTATAGTAACCCATATGATTTTCTTATTACCGACCCTCAATAATATATAAATTGCGTGCTTTTTTAATTCATTATATCTATTTATTTCTGCTATTTTGATAGGATATTATAATATTACAATTATTTCTACAACGATTATTTAGGGGGTCGGTAATAGGAGAAGGGTTCGGTATTAGGTACATGTATCCAATTACCTACACCCGGTTTATTCTTGTAAATATCATTATATCAACAATTTAAAATAACAACATTATGTATTATCATAATATTATCCAACTTACAAAATTTCAAATAAATATATATATTGAATATTGAATCCGTTATTACAAATAGTAATTTAGTGGTTGGTAATAGGGGACGTTCCCTATATAGTTATATTATTTCATAATATGTATATCGGTATATATATATATATATATATATATATATAATGATATAATGATATACGCACGTGTAAAACATACATGGATATGTGTACTTTGTTATACATATATGCATGTTTATTACTTTAGCTATTCTAATTAACTATTTATAACTAATTTAGAAATAAGAAAATAAATTCGATATAGTTATATCCTATATATATATATATTATATACCTATAGATACCTAATAGAATCACGCGATATAACACATATATGGTAAGTGTTTATACATATAACATATATGATTGTAGAACACAGTGTACACTGTACAGTAGACCGGTTCGTTCGATTCAATTTTTAATCCTTCATATAAAATATAATACATATCTATATTTTAGTATAATATGTATTAACAATTTTTATAAAAAAATAATTACCTTCGGTCACGAAGCATTTAAAGTTTGAAACATAAATTATTATTTTAAGATAAAATGTATAATATTCCATGTATAATAGTAATGACGCCATCTTATTATCTTTGATGTTTACAAATATTTAAATTAATATTTAAAATTAATTATGTATTTGTATTATATTTAATGAATTAATATAATATATACCATTATTTATATTTATTATTAATATAATATCTATATTTCATTTTTATATCTACAAATTACCAATATTAATGTCTCCTAAAACTCGAGAAAATACACCATTTTACAAAGTATCTATTTCAAAATAATTCAAAAAAATAATAAATTTTTTTAAATTAATATATATAATTATTCTTTACATAAATTTAAGTGATAATATATATATCCTCAACTATCCATTTCAACACCCCCTCCTATACCAACATCCCCCAAAGTCTATTCGGAAAGGGAAGTAGAAAATATGTTAAGAAATAGACAGTATTTAATGATAAATCCATATATTGATTACGGTCCTTTTGTAGACGGACTTATAAATGATATGTCTTAAGTATTATTATTCTATATTCACTGTATATATTATTATTATTATTATTTTTATATTCAATGTACATATTATTTAATTCACTGTACATATTACTATTATTATATTGTACATATTTATATATTATATTCACTGTACATATTATTATTATTATAATTTTTATATTCGATGTACATATTGTTATAATCACTGTATACAGTGTATACATATTATTATATATATATATATATATATATATATATATATATTATATACAATGTATATATATATTATATCCAATGTATATATATATATATATTCACTGTACATATTATTATTATATATATGTATATATATATATACATATATATTATATTCAATGTACATATATATTATATGCAATGTACATATTATTATATTCACTGTACATATTATTATATATATATATATATATATTATTCTATTCAATGTACAGTACGATAATTGTTAATTTTGTATTTTTGTATTTATAATAAATTTAACATATAACAATTACCACCTGTTTTTGTATGCATATATAAAAGTATAATACGATCAGCGTACATCTATAAATATACGTAGAATAGTATATAAGAGTAACATTACGATCAACGGACACGTATAAATATATATAGAATAGTATATAAGAGTAACATTACGATCAACGGACACGTATAAATATATATAGAATAGTATATAAGAGTAACATTACGATCAACGGACACGTATAAATATACGTAGAATAGTATATAAGAGTAACATTACGATCAACGGACACGTATAAATATACGTAGAATAGTATATAAGAGTAACATTACGATCAACGGACACGTATAAATATATATAGAATAGTATATAAGAGTAACATTACGATCAACGGACACGTATAAATATAAGTAGAATAGTATATAAGAGTAACATTACGATCAACGGACACGTATAAATATATATAGAATAGTATATAAGAGTAACATTACGATCAACGGACACGTATAAATATACGTAGAATAGTATATAAGAGTAACATTACGATCAACGGACACGTATAAATATACGTAGAATAGTATATAAGAGTAACATTACGATCAACGGACACGTATAAATATACGTAGAATAGTATATAAGAGTAACATTACGATCAACGGACACGTAAAATATACGTAGAATAGTATATAAGAGTAACATTACGATCAACGGACACGTATATAATATATACGTACATATTATTCTATTCACTGTACATATTATTATATATATATATATATATATATATATTATTCTATTCAATGTAGGTACAGTACGATAATTGTTAATTTTGTATTTTTTTATTTATAATAAATTTAACATATAACAATTACCACCTGTTTTTGTATGCATATATAAAAGTATAATACGATCAGCGTACATCTATAAATATACATAGAATAGTATATAAGAGTAACATTACGATCAACGGACACGTATAAATATATATAGAATAGTATATAAGAGTAACATTACGATCAACGGACACGTATAAATATACATAGAATAGTATATAAGAGTAACATTACGATCAACGGACACGTATAAATATACATAGAATAGTATATAAGAGTAACATTACGATCAACGGACACGTATAAATATACGTAGAATAGTATATAAGAGTAACATTACGATCAACGGACACGTATAAATATACGTAGAATAGTATATAAGAGTAACATTACGATCAACGGACACGTATAAATATATATAGAATAATATATAAGAGTAACATTACGATCAACGGACACGTATAAATATACGTAGAATAGTATATAAGAGTAACATTACGATCAACGGACACGTATAAATATACGTAGAATAGTATATAAGAGTAACATTACGATCAACGGACACGTATAAATATACGTAGAATAGTATATAAGAGTAACATTACGATCAACGGACACGTATAAATATACGTAGAATAGTATATAAGAGTAACATTACGATCAACGGACACGTAAAATATACGTAGAATAGTATATAAGAGTAACATTACGATCAACGGACACGTATAAATATACGTATAATAGTATATAATAGTACGGACATTTTCGGACACTAACGGACACTAACGGACACTAACGGACACTAGCGGACATTCAACGGACATAGATGTCCGTTGAAAATGTCCGTTGATATATATATTAGTAATGTTCTTTTGATCCAATTCTATAATAGACTTCATATTTTAATTTTTTCAAATTGATATTTAAACAGTTATGATCAAAAATGTGCAACTAAAACGCGTTAATAAAATATTAGATGTGGATTATCATAATCCATCATATTTAAAATTATCATAATCATTATGATTTAATTTCAAGCGCTATATTACTATTCGTGTCTATAAAAGTTTGTGATCTAGGGACTTCATCCATTAGATATATATGTATATATTATATACATAGGAGTATACAAGTATATTGTATTGCACTATAATTAACTAGACAATCATTAAATAACGTAATAATTACATTTAAAGTTACGACATTATTTTGGAAATAGTAATTATTATATGAAAAATACGTTTTTATAGTCAATTATACATACTAATAATGGTTATGTATCTCCGTAATCCATTTGTTTATAAAAAATATAAGTGGTTTAATGATGTTAATTACTGACATTTGTGAAATAATCTAATTAATATTATTTAATAAATAAAATAGATTTATTGAAATATTTAAAATATATTTGTATATAAAATATATTTTAAAAATCAGGTCATATAGGTCATACTGGGTCACGTGACTTATTATTTAATTTAAATTAATCGAAGTGACGTGCATTGCACGTTAAGCCGGAGTGGCTCGGTAATTTTTTTTTGAAAATTGCTGCACTTTTTTTTATATTAACAAGATAACATATTAAATTGAATACAAAAAAAAAAATTAAAAAAATTAATTATTGGAGGTGCGCCACCTCATTAAAGTTTAACATGAAGAGATAGGAAGTTTAACATGGAGGAGATAGGAAATATTTGAAACTTCGATTTAACATCATTACAAATTTTTTTTGTAGTTTTATCTGCAATTATAGTTTGAATTATATATTTTTGTATAAGATAATATTTGTACAATATTTTTTTTCGATTTTCCAGGAAATTTCCAGGAAATTTTGGAAAAATACAAAATATTTTAATTTTAATTAAAAAAAAATTATTTATAAAAAAATATAAACATAAATATATATACATAAGTATATGAGTGTACTATTACATGAAATTAATTTTAAAACAATAATGTATAGTATAAAATATGGTTATTTATTCACTATTTTAATGTAAAAATATGATAAATTTTATATTTGAAAAAAAAAAGTTTACGCACTATTACAAAAATTTTTTTTCAATCGACTGGATTAATAATAGGGTTTTTTTAAAGAATTTAAATCGTTAGAAATTTTTTAAAATATATTTTACTTTTTATCTTATTTTTTTATAAATTTTAAATTATTAGTTTGCTCTATCATTTTTTTTCTTTTGTAAATTTGTAAAAATCAAGATACAACTTATATTATAGAATTTAAAGAGCTTTGTAAAAATATAAATTATATTAATTTTAGATAAAAAAAATATTATTAAAAAAAAAAATCCCAATTTTCCCCATATTGGTCAGAAATGCTGATATTTTTTTTATTTCTATAAATATTTAGATAGCTATATTTATAATATATATATTATGTTAATTTCATTATATAATATTCATTATTGAATGAGTTATGTTATAATATGTATTATAAATAAATTAATACATTCATAATTTCTATCTACAAAATTAAACATTTTTACTAATTTTTTTTTCACAATTGTGGTCATAACTTTTTTTTAAATAAAAATTTAAAAAAACTAAGATATGACTTCTATTATAGAATTTGATAAGCATTCCAACTATACAAATTTTATTATAATAGCATAAATATATAAAATCTCATTTTAGTACCAATATCCCATATTCGAATATCTTTATAGTTACTATTTATACAGTAAGATTAGCCGATTATATCCATATATGTTGTTATTTGTCATTTAGTAAATGGTTTGGGGTTATATAAAATATAAAAAGGTGTATTAGTAAGAAGGTTCGTGGTTAAAGAGTATAATAAAATGAATATAAATTTGAAAATTAGTTGTTTATAAGGGTTTATAATGTAATTGTCATGTGATTTCAATATAGGTAATAGCGGTATTTTTTCTATAGAAAAATATTTATAGGTATTTTTAAAAGCTCTGGCGCACGGCGAATACTACATGTAAAAAAAAAAAAGTATACCATTGTGACAGAAATACTCCAAACATAAAATGCTAGAAGGTGCAGCAATTTTCAACAAAAAAAGTCCGAGCCGCTCCGGCTTATTGCACGTCGTGCAACCCTACACTCGCAACCGGTCTACTGTACAGTGTACAGTGTACAGTGTACACTGTACAGTGTACAGTGTATACACTGCGTATTTTACATTATAATCGCGGTTTAATACCGTGAACTTGAATAGTGATACACAGCTACATCTGCGAAGTCATACCTAGCAGTACAACGACCACCTAACATTATTGTTATATACCCGTCTATATATATATATATATATACCATATACACAGTATACTGTATATAACGTACATTGTACGACGTACAATGTACGTCTTACATATATATATATATATATATATATATATATATATATATATATATATATATTTATTTTTATATGTACAATTATATTGAATAGTATATATATATATATATATCGATGGTATTGGCACGATATATTCCCCGGTATCCACGTGGTTATCACGCATGCGCCATGTCACGCCTACGTCCAAGTCCATGTCCTACGTCAAGCACATGTCCCTGATTACGTTATCACTATAGATTATCGCACTATAGTGTACGCCGTACACTGTACGGGAACACGGTGTGCGGCGCTAAGCGTACACTGTTAGAAATTAGGGGTAAACTAGAAGTCTCACAGGGGTAAACTAGCTAGGAGCAGTAGTTTACCCCTAAGGGTAACTTATAATATGTTTAATGTAATTAATATGACTATAGTCATACTGAGGGTAATGTACCGATGATGCTAAAACTCCGTTTGTAAGGAGAGTACTGTGTCTTTATGTTTGACAACATTTGTGTTAGGTCATTTGGATGACATTTACTATGCGCGAATACCCTCTGAAATTTAACGTGTAGAAGATAGGAAATTCATCATAGACAAATTAAAAAATTAAAGATTCAACATTTAAACCACTTATATTTATTATAATGTATGCACACTCAAAGCATAGTATCACGACCACGTGGGCGTACCGAGTACATCCGGTATAGTTGAACATTTACTTACGTCGGTTCTCACCCGGATGTAACCTATTGACCCCGTCACACGTGATGTATTCCCCACCGGAATGTATACATCTCTCATACTCTGCCCTAATTCCACATAACCCCCCTCGATGTAAACGTCCCTATTACAATATCGCTGAATAAGCTATATTAACTTGTTAACGTTCAACGGCCTATATTAGACACCTTATATGTATATTAGTAAACTGGTATACTATAGGTAACCTATAGGGTGATACTATAGTAATGGTCCCCAAACTATTTCCTTCACCTAATATATCTGATAATAGTTTAAAATCTTATTATTTCGTACAATACCTGTACGAACTATATCGAAGTACATTGCAATATATTTAATACATTATATCATACAATATATATATATAGTATATATAGTGTATATTATATATATATATATATATACACTACAATATATTTGCATTAAACCTACTCCAATATATGTCGATGTGTACAATATTTACAATGTACGACATTCGGTGTACTTTATGCCACTGGTGACTTTGATATAACGAGCTTTATATCAAATCATTCGCCGAGAACTTTATACATATTGTAATGTATACATATTATAGTAAATATACTATATGCACTACTATAAAGGTAGTACTGATTTAATACTATAGTATACTATAGTATACTCGCGTAGTACCGATATTATTACTTCACTAGATTATACCACGTGACACCCACACACACCTCGTGACACACTCGCACCTCGTGATGGATACGCATACCTCGTGATATACCACGTGATATCAATAGTATACGCTGTTAGTGTGTATATAGGTCACACATGCGCGTGTTAATATGAAGGTCATTAATCCCTATGCAATTTCATTATATGCATATATATATATATTATTTTTTATACATTTGCTCTTTATATAAAATACATATAAATCAAAATATTCAATTTCATATTGATTTTATGGTTCTTCAAAATAAGAATTTAATATCGTCTAATTAGACGATATTAAATTATACTATATATAGTTGATAATTTATTAGCATTAATGTATATTTGCGCTCCCCACGTCAATACAATGGCTACATCGATGAGGAATTGGTGAGTATTTAGAGACTTACGGAATTTACGATGGCGAATACATCGATAATTTCACGATATAGTTACAGATAACACATTTAATCTTTATAATATATAATAATTACAACTTTGTTGTCACTAATTATGTCTATATACATTATATATATATGATATTATAAGTTCCATAGAAGACTATCTTCGGGGGGGGGGGACTATAAGATACTAAGTTAGTAACTATGGTAACCTATTGTTACTTTCCTTTCTTATAAGCCACTCCTTCGCAACGTGAACACTTTACATAAGTATTCGTATCACAAATATATATATAGGGTAATCACAGACTTTGAGGGGGGGGTCTGTTGTCAAAGTCTGTGAGGGTAATTGACGACGAGGATAACTGCTTCTACAATTACCCTATAGGGTACTTACCATGGTACTTAATAAGTACTATTTATACCTAAATCTGATAATAATAATAACAATATACTATATATATATAATATGGATTATAAATTAATATTTATAATTAATAATATAATGTAAATATATATATATATATATATATATATATATATATATTGAACTATATAATTATAATTTACTTCATTGGCGACGTAAACCTCATCGAGACACCGCGACCAAACATCTCCGCGTAGAAATCGATAGTTTCATTGTTACGCAATCGTAACGCGATTAGATACGCGAGTATTACGTCATCAGCGTCACGTGACCTCCGATCGCGGTCACCGCCAGCCTCTTAATCAATTATAGATGTAATTACTTCACTTCGAGAGGGTGACTTCCGTATTCGAGTAGGCGTAGGAGTAGGCGGCGGCGGATCGGGAGGAGAGGATGAGGAAACGAGACAACGAGGTCGTCCTAGTACCTCGGCGACGTGTGAACTATAACCACGCCCCTAACTGCGGGATGTCACCGATAGGTGTCGAACAGTGCGTGCGTGATAGCCTCCTTTATTGCGTAACAATAATTACTGTACCAGCACAACTTCTACTACTACTGCTATAGCACAGTAGTATACTAAACGCTTGACCACGGCGGTGTTGAGACCTTTGACTGCTGCAGCCGTTAAGGACACTTACCGACCGAGACCACTACTGACCACTACTGACCACTACTGACCACCATTACGTTACCACCCGTGTGTGATTATCGATATATCTAAATACTAGCTTATAAGCTAGTTTTCTATTGCGTAATCGACGTGTGTGTGTGTGTGTGTGTGAGCGCGTGTGTGAGTGTGCGCGTGTTTATCTAGGCCATAGTTCGATAACGGAGCGGTCGCTGGCAGGAGGAGAAGAAGAAACTGAGTCGGCGAATGCGCACTTGATTCGTGACGTCACGCGGCAGTTTAGTCGTCGTGATTATGAAGATATCGATCTATTAATAATTATTAATCGCGATGCTAAGCGATTATTTTGGAACGTGACTCACCTTACAGATGTGACGTCACTGCGAACATATATGTACATATATATATATATATATATATATATATATATATATATATATATATACATACACACACACACACTTATTAATATATATGTATATAGGTGTATTTTATATTTGTAGTGAATTAATATAATTAATACACACATAATATAAATATATTATTCCAATTCGTCTATTATTAATTATTTAATGTTATCTTAAATGTATTAATTAATATGTACATCTAAATTGATATATATATATATATATATATATATATATATATATATATATATATGTGTGTGTATATATATAAATATGTGATAATATACTATTATATATAATATGTATAAATGATATATATATGTTATAATTCTTATCTCAATCAAGAGTTAAGTTATATATATATATAAATGAAGCATTTCGTCGTATATATATATATATATACCACATACTATAGTAGATGTGTACTATAGCACTGCGTGTACAGAATAGGCTATATACACCACCCTCGTGTGTATTTAGTAACCTTAAACCCGGATATAGCCTGCAGGAATATAAGCCATGGGTTAGGTTACAGTATATATTGTTTCGGGTAAATAGAACAATTATAATTAAGGCGGTATAAAACTAGTTATTCGTTAATCATTTAACTGATATGCATATCAGTAAAATTATTAACGAATAACTAGTTGTATAACGCCTTAATTATAGTTGTTCTATTGTACCTATAGGTATAGTTGTACATGTACTCTACATTTGAGATATTACAATACTTGAAATCAGTCGCGCGTAACCTAAATGTATACATTCAGTCTATAAATAGGCAGTATTACCTATAGACAGTATTACCTATAGGCAGTATTACCTATAGGCAGTATTACCTATAGGCAGTATTACCTATAGGCAGTATTACCTATAGGCAGTATTACCTATAGGCAGTATTACCTATAGGCAGTATTACCTATAGGCAGTATTACCTATAGGCAGTATTACCTATAGGCAGTATTACCTATAGGCAGTATTACCTATAGGCACTATTACCTATAGGCACTATTACCTATAGGCAGTATTACCTATAGGCAGTATTACCTATAGGCAGTATTACCTATAGGCAGTATTACCTATAGGCAGTATTACCTATAGGCAGTATTACCTATAGGCAGTATTACCTATAGGCAGTATTACCTATAGGCAGTATTACCTATAGGCAGTATTACCTATAGGCAGTATTACCTATAGGCAGTATTACCTATAGGCAGTATTACCTATAGGCAGTATTACCTATAGGCACTATTACCTATAGGCAGTATTACCTATAGGCAGTATTACCTATAGGCACTATTACCTATAGGCAGTATTACCTATAGGCAGTATTACCTATAGGCAGTATTACCTATAGGCAGTATTACCTTAGCATTATAACTTAACCCACGCTTCTCAACACTAGTTTTAATAACAAAAACGTTACCAGAGGGAAACATGTTTATAGTAGGGGACGTGAAGGGTTTTGGTCAGTTCTGGGGTTTTGGTAATGCGAAATATTCGGAAAACGGTGATAGTTATAAAATAAGTTACATTGATGAAATATAACTAACACAGTTATTAACTTATTTATATTTATAAATTTAAAAACAAATTAAATATTAATGACAAATTATCGATTGATAGAAACATCTCTAATGTTAGCTAATATTACAAAATTAGAAAAAAGTATCATAAAATGTCATATAACAAATATCCTACTACTGAAAAATGAGATGAACTGACGATACTACGATACAGGAGGTATACCTATATTATATACCTATATAGGCTATATAGGCATAGTAGATATAGGCTATATATAGTATATAAGCTTTATATATAGTACTATATAGTACTCGTTCCCATATATATATATATAGCTACGTCGTTATACGCGATATGCGAAATACATCGGGTATAGGGGTCATTGGGTCACTAGAATTTATCTGAGTCATCGTTAATGGATGTAATGAGTCACATATTTGAATATATATATATATATATATAAATAATATAATAACTTGATATGTTAATTTAGCTATTATAATATTGATTTTATAATATTATTTATATTAAAGTGTATGTTTTTTTAAACACGCATATATACAATGTATATAATTTGAATTATTTATTGTTGAAAATAGCAACGGTGATATATTAAATTATTGATTAAACTTTAATCAGGAAATTCATATTTGTATATTGTACACTTTTATTTTATACCTATATATATATAGGTGTATAATATATTATATATGTTTATAATATTGTATATATATACACATAATTATACAATTTTGATACCTATTTATACCTCCAACTATCCCTATATGGTTATATACACATATAGATATAAATTAATATATATATACATACAACTTTCATAAATAAATATATAATGTATAATATATAATATTAAACAATTCAACTATATTTGAATTTGAATACAGGATAATAACTATTTAAAATGATTATATAATACCTATAGATGTTATACCTAAACCTATTAATAAGAGTATAGCCTGATACCGATCTACCCACTGATATATTTGAACATATTAGCGAGGACATGTAGGTTTGATACTAATAAACTATATATAGTAGTTAAGGTCGGGTAACACTTTAATATTCAATGATTACAATTCATTGATAATTAGTAAAGTAATATATACATGTATATATTACTTTATATGCATATACTATATACACGTATCTATTCATTTTGGATAATTATTATTCGTTATTCAGATGATAATTAGGTTGTATTATATATAGTAGATATATAGGGGAAAGTCCCCGATTACCGACCCTATATTAATACCGACCCCCTCTCGTATCTCAGTTACTATAAGATATATCAAAAAATAATATATGCACGAACTGTTAGTAATCTAAAGAAAAATATGAATAAGAATTTTGTTTTAAAATATATGTAATCCTACCATTGTTATTTGATAAAATGTAATATTCTGTTTTTACTTTTTAAATATTTGAATAATAACTTTTTTTAAATTATTGTAAATACTTTATTATTTAAATGAAAACTTAATACTGCGCATAATATTGTAGATCAATACAATGTTTATAATTATTATTAAAATAATTTAATTTGAATAACTATTAACCAATATATCTTAATTATAGCAACTCATATGATTTTCCTATTACCGACCACCTAAATTACCCTAATACCGACCCCATGTGATTTATAATATCCAATAAAAATAGATCCGTATTTACTTTAAAATATGTCGCAAATATGAAGTTATTTGTGTATCATTGATATAGATTTAGGATTCATGTTTCCAGTACATTATATACATACATATTAAATAATAATATACACTATTTTAATATAATTACTATAAAGTTTAAATTTAAATTTAATATTACTATTAAAACATAAATTCAATACAAAATAAATTGCGTGAATGTTATAATTAATCATATTTATGTATATCTACTATTTTTATTGGATATTATAATACTACAATTATTTATATCACGATTATTTTAGGGGGTCGGTAATAGGAGAAGGGGGTCTATTAATTATAATTATGTATATCTACTATTTTTATTAGATATTATAATACTACAATTATTTATACCACGATTATTTTAGTGGGTCGGTAATAGGAGAAGGGGGTCGGTATTAGGTACATGTATCCGATTATCGACCCCCCTGTTTATTCTTGTAAATATAATTATATCAGAAATTTAAAATAGCCACATTATTCATTGTCATAATATTACACTAATTACAAAATTTAAAATATATATATTTAATATTGAATAAGTTATTACAAATAATCATGTAGGGGTCGGTAATAGGAGACTTTCCTCTATATGTTATATTTAATTCATGGGTATATTTCACCCACAATATATTGTAAGTCATGTTTAATTATTGATATATTTAATATATGTTATATATTAATTGTGTATCTATTTTGTATCCTTATACCCTATAGGCTATACGTATAGCTGACTTATATTTTAAATATAGTTATTCGGAAAGATCTCAATACAAATTATTGTATTCAATTATTATACTCAATTACGTTATTATAAATTTCCCCGTTATTCTCCATGGGATATGCATATCAGATTATAAAGAATAAAAAATGTATATATAACTCATATATATATATATATATATATATATATTATAATAAGTAACTTAATTAACTTTAAGTTATAAATTTATAAAATCTATATATATATATATATATATATATATATTACGCAATATCGCGGCTACAGTTCACACCTCGATACTTTAGCCTTGTGACGAGGTGAAGAATGGCTGCTAGTGGAAACAGTTGACGCGGCTGTCACTTTTCTAGATTCCGCGATCTTTGGTTCTCTAGATTCGTTGGATTTCGGCCCCGTCGAATCGATCGGTTTCTCATCTGCGAATTGTTCCTCGTCGTCTGCAACTATTGTGTCCGCTCTACTGTCTGTGCCGTCATCGTAAACATCCACATCCAGGGGGCGCTCATTCTTATCCATTACGTAACCTTGCACCGTGTTTATCTAGCGTACACCCCGTGGGTCAATACTCAGGGCATATACCGCGTTTATACCCCGAGTGGGTATAGTATAGATATACCTATAAGTAAGTACTACGTAAAGGTATCAGTATTCCGCATTTGTAAGTGAAAAGTCCAGCAGCCGATAATGTATCTATAATATAATATATCTTTAATATAACGTAAACATCCGGTTAGTATGATCGTCTGTTAATCTGATCGTCGAGTAACAATATTTGAATTGGAATCGCTGGAACTCTATAGATATACGCGTGTTCTAAATAGATGTAACCCTGATATGTATATAATTACATTTCCGTCATTATATACGTGTGTGTGTGTGTGTGTTTGTATACTGGCGAGTGGGTGGAGGTTACTGCCGCGATTGTTTGGTTAATGAAGCGCGCATTGCGCATGTCCGCGCTAGTAAGCTGTGGTAGGCGTGTTCGATTGTTTAGGCGGCGGCGGGGGTCTATTGTTCTTCCGGGTGGTGGCGCTGGTGGTGGCGTTAGTGGTGGCGTTAGTCGTGATTATCAGTGACCACGAAAAGTGGCTCTCTATAGAGTGTAGTGTTCCTCGCGCGCGTATCATTTAGTACACATTGTTTACATTGTTTACATTGTCAGGTTAGTATACTACTATAGTAGTAGTAGTAGTAGTAGGTTTGATCGTAGGTTAAATTAGCGGAGTTTATTCTGTAATGCATTGGTCAGTGCGCCTTGTCGCACTCGCACGTGAACGCGCACACAAGCACGCACCGGGCACAGGTATGTGTGTGTGTGTGATTAGTACCACTACTACTACTACTATACAAGTATACCACCACTATTACTACTACTACTATTGGCAGTAGTGCTACTTGTATTTGAACGAGGCGATCGTGAATAGAACAATACATCGTGCATGAATTAGCGAAGCGCTGTGTAGGCTTTAATTACAATATATCATTAATTATAATACAAACGCATCGCTGGTGTTCGATATAGGATACGTAACGGATTCACTGAGTGTACAGTGTACATTCACACACTCACACACACACACTCACACACACACACACTCATACACACACACTCACACACACAAGTATAGCATTAACTATTGTTACTGGCACGACGTACCAATCGATAATAAGAGAGTAATGAGAAAGTTTACATAAAAACAAAAATGTTGGAAATAGAAGAAATTAGAATTTCTGATCATTCGTTATAAAAAAAGTACTTCAATGGACTGTTTCTAACCTGCATTCACGGATACTAGTATTATTTGTAACACAATAAAAGTAAACAACGTAATTGTATACAAAAGCTATATATAACTTTTAACTGTACGATACTACATCAATGGAATAAAATTATCAAAAACCCATACTATAATATTGTAATATATTAGCAAGAACAAAGAGAAAAAACTACAGGAGAGCTCTCCGAAACTATTTTCAATGGTAATCCAAATACAACTATAGTTGTAAACTATGCTCCAATTGAAGGAAGTAAAGAGGCAGAAGAAAACTATAACAATTGAACTAATTTAATAAATAGCATACCAAAACATAATATGGTAATAGAATGTCAATGCTCACCTCGGAAAATAATCTGTACAACACACATACCATGAATCAACAAATAACAACGGTAAACTACTACTAGGGCATGCAACATCAAGTAATCTAATTATCACAAATACTATGTTTACAAAAAGAAAAGACAAACTATGGACATACATATCTGACATGAACAATACAATATCTCAAATCGACTACTTCTCATTAGCAGGAAATGGAAAAACTCTTTGCACAACTGTGAAGCATATAATTCATTTAGTAGTGTCTGCAGTGATCATCGTATTCTAACTGCTAAGATCAAATTAAGTCTTCGAAAGGCAAAAACACCAGCGAGGAAAAAGAAATATGATTGGTCCTCACTTTGAAATCTGGAATTACGAAAACTGTATACAGTCACTGTACATAACATATATGCTGAATTGTGTACAGATAATGATAATATTACTGAAAAATATGCTCACTTTGTTAATGCAAATAGTGAAACTGCTGTTAAACTAATACCGATTAAGAAGAAAAATAAAGACAATAAAATTGCAAGTGATCGAAGAAATGCGTCAAAATGTTAACAAAGCATTCGCAGCATTTAACTTTGAATCCAATGATAGGTTGCAACAAGAACTAAAAGGCGAAAAAAGAAAAATTAAAGAAATGTACAATACCATAAAATAAGAAGAATTAGATGGAATGATTAAACAGGTTGAAACAGCGGATAACAGACAGAAACATAAAGAAAGCTAGGAACTTCTCAACAAAATTACAGGAAGAAAAACAACTAAAAAAGGATTAATAAAAGGAAATTCAAAAGAGGAACGGGTAAATAGATGGTTTGAACATTTCAACAATCTACTTGGTAAAGATATCTTACTAACAGAAGAACCTCCTGAAGAAGATCTTAACAAAATTCTGTATGAACTAGAGATAAAAGATAGCGACTTTGATATCGAAGAATTAAAAAAAGCAAAAAACAACTTATGTGATGGAAAAACACCTGGTCCAGATAATATTACATCAGAAGTTATTAAAAAATGTGATTTTGATGATATTCTCCTATAATTTAGAAATAGACTATTGAACGACAATATAATACCAGAACAATGGTCAGAAATAAACATGCTTCCTCTTCCAAAAACAGGAGATTTAAGTCACGGAATAAGTCTATCTTCTCAAGTTGCCAAAACTATTAATAAAATGATTATAAATAGAATAATGTCGAAAATCGATATACATCTTCGTCATAATCAAAATGGATTTAGACCGGGACCGTCTACCAGAGCTCATATATTAGCAATACGCAATGACAATTTACTTGCAGACACCGGTGCTCGAAACACGAACGAATTAGCGAAAATGATGAACGACAGAGATGACTGGAAAAAACGAGTATTTGAAGTGAAGCGTCTGAAAAGACGACTAAAGTAAGTAAGTAAAATATATTACCGTATACTTTTTTTATAAAAATCATGATATGAAATTAATCTATAAAATATTTGTTGTATTAAATAGTATTATATATTTTGTATTTATAGGTAGACAATAGGTAGACAATTAGTAACCATAGATTAGTGTCCTTATTGTATTGTCAACGGTATGACTCATACCCCTGTAATACATAAGACCCAATAGCGTCATATATAGGGTCCCATTATAGTAATGTATTGTTATATGAAGCGTAATTTCATGAGAAGAAAATTCCACAAGGTAGGAACAGTTTAAATGAACAATACCTTATCATCAAATGTATCTTCGGTATTGCAAACATATTTAAATATTGAAGACGAATGTTCCACATTGATTCTTAATTTAGAAGTTTATTTATATACTTTGGTTTTATTATAATAATAGTTTAATGAGTAGGCCTAATATATATATTATTTTAAATATACAAATATCAAAAAGAAACAAATTTAATTCTATTGAAATTATTTTAATATTGATATGGTGAAACCTCTTAATATTATAAATTAATATTACAAATGACTAAACAACTCTATGTAAGCTATAATATTATATAGCCTATAATTTTATTTAAGAAATAATAAATAAAATATTAATATATTGTAATCTGAATAAAATAAAAGATTACACTAACTTAATATCTGATACCGTACATAATTACTTCTTATTTTTCTTATATTAAATAGATTACAATAGGCAGATATACTTCGTGAAGTACAATTTAATTTAAAATATAATATTAATTCAAGATATTTAGCACCACCACTTTGAATGATATCAGTAAAATCAAAGGTAAAATAAAGGTTTAAGAGTAATATCTAATATTTAATTGTAGGAGATTGTATAAGAGTTATGAAATATGTTATTGTGAACAAACCACTTTCTTACATTTCGAGCACATAATGTTAATTCACTAGGCACATTAATACTACCAGTAGTAATGTTCCAATATAACTGAATATTATCAGCATGTATTACATAGTTTGTATTAGGACATTTTTAACTAACTAAAGTTGCATCATTCAACACAATTAAATTTCATTAATTATATCTTGATTGGACTGTGGTCACTGCATCTGTATGGACACATATAATGGACAGTTCTATTGGTAGTGTAGGTTTTCTACTTGGTAATTTTGCTAAATCTACACTTACAAATATCGTAAAAGTAAATTTAAGCATAATCTCTTCAACTTTCACGTGAAATCTCATTACAACGATTTCATCATGTTACGGCCCAATAAACATATAATACGAATAAAAGGGATTTTAATTTTATACTGACCCCTCTTCGTACATATACGTAAACCTGCAATTACAATATAGTAATATTTGCAGGTGACTTTAATGCTCACCTGGGCCACAACTTATGCAAAATGTTCTCATACCATGATATTGTCAATAGAAATGTCACAAATCCAGAATATTTTATTACGGAGAATAGCTGTCAATGTATCAATATCAAATTCATAAAAAGGAAAGGTAAGTTGTGGACGCATACCAGCAGTGCAAAATCGCAAATGGGTATTTTTTATTAAACACAAAGTTGAAAAATAGTGCTCAAAATTGTGAGGCGCCTTACAATTTTGACTTTTTGACTTTTGACTTACGCGCGTAAGTAAACCTATAATACATTTGAAGGGGTAGGTATCTGAATATCGTATAATTATAGAAACAATCAAACTAAGTATTCCAGAAAATGAAAAGAGTATTTGTTAGCGATCTAATTAAACGATTTCAATCTAAAATATTTAACGTTAACAACTCCAATGATATATATATATATATATCTAGCCTTCATATAGGCACACTTTGAGACAGCTGAAGATCATATAATCTACCCTTAAAACTTAAAATAATCAAAAGAGTACCTTGGGAGAATAACCCGATTCTCTAAAAACGTGAACCACAACAAGTATTATGCCATGATAATATATTTCATTCTAAGGCATCTAATGAGGAAAAGTATAATTTAGCTTTAAATAATCTGGATAATATATACAGTGAGTAACATGTAAAATACATTCAATATTAAATTGACACTATACACTCAGCAGCAGAAAATTAATATTCTGAATTATAGTGATTACCATAATCGGAAGGAAAAATACAAATAAAGCTATAGCTATATGAGATCATCTCTTATAAGATCAAAGCCAAGAACAATGACAAAATAATTGGAATTTTGAAATAACACTTCTCTAAACTTCTAGATGGAAGTACGACTCGAAGTGTACCATCTAGACATGTTACAATTATACGGGAATACGATTTAGCAATAATACTAGAAGATTTCACGTTTACGAGAAATTGAAATAACACTAAAATGCATGAATCTATAGAAAGCTGCTGGAATTGATAAAATCCCTACCGGTGTTTGTAATACATAAATGTTTAGTACAATTATTTTATCCTAATTTTGAAATAGTGAATATAATAAAAGCATTATCGAAGAATGGAGAAAAAGATTCATTTTACCATTTCCAAAAAAGAAAATTATTCAATTACAGAAAACCATAGATTTATATATATATATATATTCATAGATTTATCTATCTATATATATATATATATATATATATATATATAGGTATCACACTAACTTGCATTAGCGCCAAAGTATACACTTTAATGCTACGAAATCGAATACAACCTTACATTGAAAGTTCTCAAAGAATAAATATTGGGACAAATCTTAACTGTAAGAAGAATAATGTAAGGAATAAAAGAAAATAATCTTAAAGCATGTATAATCTTTGTTAACTTTTCCAAGGCATTTGATTCGATTGGCAGGAATAAGATGGTAGAAATAGTGAGATTATACGTAATTACAATGGAAAATGTAAATGTAATTATGATGTTATATGAGAATACTAAATCAGTGGTTCGTTCTCCTGACCGAGATAGGTATATACCCTAAATATTTTGTTAATATTGTGGCAGGAGTACTACAGTGTGATACACTTACACTACTACTCTTTGTCATCGCAATAGATTATGATATTACAAACATAAATATATTCTATATACTAACAATTCTATTTTCAACTGATTTATATTTTGTGTGTGTAATTTATTATTTTTATATTTGTTTACACAATAGAGAACGTTTATCGTTTTTTTTGTGTCTAAATAAACATTCATTCATTCATTCATTCATATACAAAAACAGATTTACTAATTAGTTTAAGCTTTACTAATGCAAACTATGTATACAGACGAGTTGGAAAATGTTGTTGATTTAGGCAAAGATGTCGAAATACTATTGCAAAGCGTTAGAAAAATCGGCGAAAATGATTGGTCGGCATGATTACCTTATTACCTCTCCCATAACGTAGAACCGCAGGGGCGCTGATGAATCTCTCACCATGTGTCTCCACTTTTCTCGATGTGTTGCTGCTCTCATGGCGTCACATACATTTAGTCCTGTCCACTCGTATATGTTTTCGGACCATTTCAGTCTCGGACGACCTCTCTTTCTTGTACCATTCACAGTACTTTGAAGGAATATTTTTGACATAGAGTAATCATCGCGAATGATATGACCATACCACCGACGGTATGGTACACCGTATGCTTCCCTCCTTCACTTTTGTTAGTAGGTCTTTGTGATTACCGGTTATCATGAAAACTCTGTTTCTGACTTCCTTATTTGTAATTCTGTCTTTATATGATATGTTGAGTAATATTCTTAGACATCTGAAATCCATTGCTGTTATTCTTCTTTGAAGTTATTTGCTGATTGTCCACATTTAACATGCATATAAACATATTGAACTTACAAGTGAATGTAAGAGACGAATTTTAGAGTTTAACGTTAAGTTTCTGTCGTTCCAAATCGGATTAAGTTTTGTTAACGAGGCTGTCATTTGTGCAATTCTTAAAAGGATTTCCTTTGTCGAGCCATTATCATCTAAGATGGAACCTAAGTATTTAAAAGTATCGACTGATTCAATTATTTCGCCTTGTAAGGAGATACTATTATTGAAGTGCCCTTCACAGTTTGTCATTATTTTTTTCTTGTTTGTATTGATTTACATGCAATAAGTTATAGAAGTAGAATATATTTTGTTCATCAGATTAACCAGATCGTGTTCACTTCCTGCTAGACCGTCGATATCATCCTCAAATCTTAGATTTGTAATTACTCTACCTCCAATAGATACTGTACCTTTGTGGTCTAGTAGAGCTTCGTTAATTATTTGCTCTATCATTATATTGAATAATGTGGGGGTTAATAGAAATCCTTGGCGTACACCGGTTCTTGTGGTGAACCATTCTCCGACTTTACCTTCATAGTATATTGCGCTTATTGCTTTTTCGTAGAGGCTTTGTATTACTTTTATGAGTCTGCCATTGATATTATATCTTTTCATTGTATCCTAAAGTGATGCATGCCATATATTATCGAAAGATTTTTTAAAGTCAATGAATATATGATAAAACAGTTTTTGATGTTCGGTGTAATTTTCTTGAATTATTCTTAAGTTGAAGATTTGTTCATTAGTGCTTCTACCAGCTCTAAAACCTGCTTGTTGTTCTGATAATAGTTCTTCGGCAATTGGTCGCAGTCTTCTCAGGATAACTTTCCGCATTATTTTACTCATATGTGAAATAAGACCTATAGGTCTATATATGGTTCTATAGTTCTCACACTTCTGAATATTTACTTTCTTATGTATACATATAATTAAAGATTGGGTACATTCTAGTGATGTAAATGATGCTCAAATCTAATTCATGATGCAGTCTTAGTCTCAGTTACCTAAAGTCTCAACTCGGCTCGGGCTCGTTTTGGGCTCGTTTGGCTAGAGTCTCGGCTCGGCTCGGGCTCATTTTTTTCCCGAAAATGAAAGTTTCGGCTCGGAATCAATAACCAAGAGTCTCGGATCGGCATCAATAACCAAAAGTCTCGGCTCGGCATCAAGAAGCTCGCTATTATTTACACCACTAGATGAAATTTACATTATTATTCACTGAATCGCGAAGTTGGCGCAGATTATTATTTTTAAATTGATGTAAATGTGAAATATATAAAAATTAGTATTAAAATGTAATTTCAAAAAAGCATCATTTCGACTCGGTAATATTTTGTAAAAGTCTCAACTCGGCTCGGGTTCGTTTAACTAGAGTCTCGGCTCAGCTCGGGCTCTTTTTTTTCTTCCCGAAAATAAAGTCTCGGCTCGGCATTAAAAACCAAAAGTCTCGGCTCGGCATCAAAAGTTCGGCATCATTTACATCACTAGTCCTTACCAAAGATTTTGCGAAGCAAAGATATAACACTCCCTATGCATGCAACGTAATTTAGTAATATCCCCAACCGCTGCTAGCAGTAGTATCGAAATCACTGAAATAGATTTAGGTTCGGCTCTGTTTGCATACAACAATGTTTTCATTGCTCTATTAAATTACATGCAATATAAATTAGTTTTTACTCACTAAATATATACTTATAGAATGTAAAACATACATATCATATTTGTTTGTTATATATTAGTAATGAACACTTAGTTGTCATCATATAAATATTAATTTAAAGCATATTATTTAACATTTTAAAAGTGTATAGTTAAATACGAATTTACATTGTAAACAACACATAGATCCTAAAAGTAACCCGCTATAGGTGGTACTGGGGTATTTTGTATACAAATTCGAATTACACGATTTTGCGTAAGTGTTATATCTTTCCTTCGGAAAATCTTTGTCCATACTATGGGCCAACCCCCAAAGTTCGTTATTTTATTGTATACATTTGTTATCACTGAGATCATATTTTCACCTCCAGATTTCAATAATTCTCCGGTTATATTATCTACTCCCGGTGATTTACCATTTTTTAGTGACTGTATAGCTGATACAACTTCGCTTCTTAAAATAAGATAATTGTCATTATATGTAGGTTCTGTCGCATTTAGTATAGACGTATCCTTATCATTATTGTAATTGTACAACTCTTAGCAGTATTCCGTCCATATTATAATTACGCCCTTTTTATCATTAATGCAATTACCGTATTTATTTTGAATATTAGTTAAAGCTCGCTGTTTAGGTTTTGTTAAATCTATAACGATTGAATAGGCTTTCTTTGTATTATTATGCGTAAAACAAGTGTCAATTTCCTTATATTTACGATTAACCCAGTCTTATTTTGCCTTCTCCATGGCTCTCTTTGATTTGCGAGTTAATTATCTTGTAAGTAACTTACAATTTTGAATTTGTTTTTCTTTATTTTTCTTCTAAAGTCACACATGTCGAGTAATTCGTCTATGATCCATCTTTGTTTTTTTGTGTGGATATTTTCAAAGGATATCATTTGTAGAATATTTATCTGTAGTAATCACTGAATTTAGTTGTTTTACTATTACGTCAATACTATTTAGTTATTCCAGTTTTAGATCAATTAATTTGCCATACATTTGCTTTTTAAATTTTGTTTCAGTTTTCTGTATTTTTTAATTTATCCAGATTAAACTTTAGTCTAGCAAATATATTTTTCTTTGTACTTCTAAGACGTAGATCGAATTTCATCATTACTAGATCATGGTCGATTCCTATGCCGGCTCCAGGGTTTGGTCTGCACCCTCTTGTCAGCATATAAATAGTAAAAAGACATAATATATATCTTTCAATTGAAAGATATCATTAACACAATTGAAGTAACATCACTGACAAAAGTAAATAATATCATCTATCTATAGATACCTATAGGCAGTTAACTTGCTTCATCAGAGAGGGATGTTTCATTACGAATCGGTAAAGCATGGGGATCACTGAATAAGCTCACCTCGATTTGTAAATCTAATATGCATTCCTCACTTACAATACATGTATTTCGAGCAATAGTAAAATCGGCACTGCTTTACGATTCCATTAATCTAAAGTTTAGATTAATTAGATGGAGCTTAGATATGTGGGCTATTATATAATTATAATGACAGTACTCACAAATCTTGGAGACAATTGTCTCTGTTTAACACCCTACGAAAAATAGTTATATGTCAACATCCCTCCTTTATCAGAGCTGATAAAGGAAAGAATGATTAGATTTGATGGACATTTCTTTAGAAGTAAAGACGAGATTGTAAGTAGTTTTATAGTGTAAACTAGAACACGGACGGAGAAGTTCTGGAAGTCCAAATAAAACCTACCTGGAATAGCTAATAAGTGATTTCGACATACCTATCAACGAAATATAAACTGTGTAGCTTGGACGCATATTTGTAAAAGTGGTCGTGCAATCCGGCCGAGATAGTAAGTAAGTAGATAGACCTAATAACTAGATAGAGGACAAATATAAACAATACATAATAACAAGCCTAAGCTGTATTAGCTAATACAGATCCTTGAGAAACACAATATATTATAAATTCATTTCGTGAATAAATACATTTAATATATATATATATGAATGAATGAATGAAATCAGTTTATAGACACGTATGTCTAAGGAGGATCATTGAAGGCTATAAGTAGTTTTATTAAAATCGATACCTCCATAGTATATGAATATAATAGCTTTAGGACAGTAATATAATAACAATAAGACTTGTTTACTAGAATTCAATATATTAATAGTAGAGTAATATATAACAAAATAATAATAATAATATATATATATATATACATATATATATATATATATATATATATATAGAATATATTGTATCTGATAGATAAGAAATTAACCTAATAAACTAATTTAACATTTTTTTAATATTTATTTTTCTATTAAAGTACAAGTCATAACTCAAAATTAGTTTTATATTTAAATAAATTAATAACAAAATAATATAAAAGTATTGAGAGTAACCATTACTAACTTCTAAAGCCAGATTAGTTTATGGATATAGACACCACGTATTCGAAATTAAGTTCGGATCGAACGCCAATTTGCGGAATTTCCATAATTGGCTATATATATATATTATAATAATTTATTTGTATTATTAATAATTTACTAACTTAATAATAAACCTATATTAAACAAATAATAGGAAAACACCAACGTAGGTCTATAGTATATATATATATATATACAATCTACTTTATTATATTTCTTAATCCATTTAAACTTTGTCAATATAATTTGAAAGTCATAAATATATATATATATATATATTATATTAAATGAACATATTATTATATTTGTATAAAAAAAGTATATTTTTTCTTGGAATCAATATTTACATGCATGAACAATACCATAAATAATTATTAAATGCATTTAAAATTGATCGTATGCACATTTTATAATATGCATTAATAATTTGGTCACCTTTTAAAAAATTAGTAAATATCATAGTATCATATACAAAATTGGAAGAGTTCATAGAATACGTATTATCAAATTAATTAAAATATATTTAGGATACACAAATTAATTATAAAATTATTGTAATATTTTAAATTAGAATAACTTAAACTTAGAAGAATAAAAATAGATATAACCATATTTTTAAAATTAAAAATATTTTTTAGAAAATAGGATCTATATGAATCCTATATGGATTTATAAAATAATATATATTAAAACATATTCCATGGACTGCACCAATTAAAAATAAAATAAAATAAATATGTTCATGAATTAATATTGCTAAAAGCATGTTTTCGAAGGGAATATACGTGGATTAAAGTTAGGGAAATGTTGGTATTCTAAAGTAACGAGGTTAATGGAAGTATTATTGTTAGTATTACAATCATGCATGTACTAGAGAAAGTTAGAATAGATGGAAGTATACGTGGTCATAGATGTCATAGATGGTGATATATGACTAGGATATCCAAGTGTTATGAATATATAATAATATGGATGAGCAATACTAATATTAGAAAGGATGATCGTATGTATAAGGATAGTGTTAAGAGGTCGAGTTAAGTATATCCTTTTGCGACATATTTTGAAGATATTTGGCTGATTTAGATATATTAGAAATATGATAATTGATAAATAAGTTACGATTCAGAGTAATAATAATGTTTATGTTATATGAGAATGGATTGATATTGTGACCGTCTGTTGCAAATATGAGTAAAACAATGATAGTGAATAGAATATTGAAGAGGGCAGATTTTGAGATATTAAGTGTAAGGTTATTCGAGAGAAGGGATGATATAATACAAGAAGCACCATTACATAATTGCGAGTTATCTTATGGTACATTGTTAGAGAGTGACCAGAAGGAGTATAATTGAATACCATCGGCATATAAGTTATAATAGAAACATGTGCATTTATAAATAATATAATTTATAGGGAGGATCTATATAGAGAAGATTATAGGGACGATCACTGACGTTATGTCAGTCAATACCGTTACGAAGGGGAAGAGGTTTGGTAGATAAATGAAATGTTTTTTTTATGATGGTCACTTTAACATACATTACCTTGATACCTCAGTACCTTAGCTTAACAACAGTGAGGTCGCGTCACTTATTTCATATTGTTTACTATATATAGTATCGTCAATGACTATAGTCAATAGAATTATAGTCTCCATGCGTATATCCGATTATCCGGTCCATTCTTTTATTTTGTCAATCCACATTTTATTATCCCATCCTTAGATCTGGTGACAAGACCACACCATACCAGTTTTCATGGTTTGTCGATGATTAGTAGCAATCCACCATGACTCTTCTGACAACCAATAGGTTAGCATATGCTATAGCATCACTACTTAAACCTAAATTACCAACTAATACGAATACACACCCTAATAAAAGGAAAAATGTATATATATATATACCCAGCTGTTCATTGTACAATGTACATTTTACCGACATTGACTATGCTGACGATATAGCTGTAATAACTGATAGTCTGATAGATGAAAATACACTACTACACACAATTGAAGATACGGCTAAATATACCGGTTTACATATAAACTCATCCAAGACGAAATACACGTGTTTAAATCACGAAAACCAGATAGGTACCTAAACATGAAAAGCCTATAAGGCAAATATATAACACGTGTAGAATAGTTAAAATATCTAGGTAGTTATATTGGTTCAACTCAACATTACGTAAGCGTAAGAATCGCGAGTGCGTGGGCAACCTTGAATAGTATATGGAAATCCAACCTTTCAAGTAAACTCAAAAGAAACTTCTTAAGAACTACATTTGAGACTGTACTTGTACACGGCTCTATGACTTAGACTCTAACTTCAGCATTAGAGAAACAAGTTGATGAAGCCTACACATGCATGCTGCGTGCTGCGCTAAACAAGTCATGGCGAGACCACGTTACAAATAAGGAGTTGTACGGCAAAATTTCAAGAATAATAGATACAATACGCGAACAACGATTGAGGTTCTCCGCTAGATAAACAGAAGCGAAGTAGTAAGTCAATTATTACTATGGAATCCACAACACGGACGACGTCGCTCTCGAGGACAGAATAAGAAAACATATTTCGACCAATTAAGAGAGGACACGATGTTCACAAATGAGGAACTACCAATAGCGATGAGCGATAAAGGGGAATGGAGGAATCGTGTAATGAACTGCCGAGTAATCTAGACCTGGTAAGGTATATATATATATGTGTATGCTGTGCAAACATGTTTGTGTGTATTGTATTAGTATTATAATTTCCTTATTCTTGGTGAGAACCTTTACGATAGATTATGTTTTCTTTGACGTAATACTGGCAAGTGTGTTTTAAATATCTTGGCAATTATCCTATATATTTAGCTTATTTCATATCATTCTTTTAACTCTTATTTATCCAGTTATAATAATCTTTGAACTATATGTGAATAAAATCACATATATTTTATATTCCTTCTTTTATTATAGTAGTTCATATGTTATCCATGACTGTATATTCTTTTTGTTATATCATAGAATATCTATACAAGTTTCCATTACTAAGTAGTTTGTGTGTTGAGTGTATTCTGATTGTTATCGTATGGTGTAACTAATTCTTTCTTGATTTTGTTCACAATCTTTTCAATTGGTATTGTAATAAATATAATTTATAAATAATTATAAATATGAGTAAGTTTTGATTTATTAGTTTTGATTACATCTAAGTTGAAGTTTATTATTGTGCTCTTTTGATTTTGTTGAATTTCAATTTGAACGATCGTTCGATGTCGAAATCATGACGAGACCATGATCACTTACTATATTTGATGTGTTGATGTTACTAGTTCTAGAAAAATTGATGCCCTATATAACATGATTCTAGATTATAAATTATAATTATATAATTTATAATGTAGTCGATTTGGTCAAGTGTGTTGCTATTAGGATAATGATATGTAGATATATCAAATAGTAGATATATAAAGTATACTTTAGATGGTTTATATTTTCCTAAAATATGTGTTAGAACTATATCATTATACCATATAGTTTCGTTTGCAATTGTGAATATAATGTTTCAATTTTCATCTGTGTATTTTAAAGTTGGTGTATAGGATTAGTACCTAGATTAGTGCCTAGATCAGATGTAAGACATATATTGTTGATTTTACTTAAAATAGGTATGAATTATATTACTGTTTCTTTTATTTATTTATGGTTTAGAACTTCAACTACATGTATTTGATATTTTACCTATCCAATATAAAATAATTTACTAAAAAAAACTTCATCTGTTTGGATACATACATTTTCTTTCCATTTGTTTCACAAAGTCTAAGTATTCGCCATTTGTAACTTTTCATTTCGTATATTAGTATGCTTAATTTACCTATTTAATTCAGTATTCTAATATTCCAAGTACCAATTATAACATTATTTCGTAGTCGTAAAGATTTAGTTGATTGTTTTGAATGTTTATCAGTCGTAAACTTGTCGAGTTTGTGTTGATTTGTAACGATATACGCGTTATTTTAAAACCCGGGCGACCACCGAGTCTGTAATAATATATTCCTAGTATTGTTCATGTTGTGTTTCTCGGGTATATAATCCAGTGGGACACGATCCGGGTGTCCCTTATATGAGGCACTTCTCCTTATATAGGGCACTGTTCCTTATATGGCGAACTGTCCCTTATATGGGGCACTCTTCCTTATATGGGGCACTATTCCTTATATGGGGCACTGCTCCTTATATGGACACTGCCCTTATATGGTTAGCCAACCAGTAGAATACGTTAACAAGGTGCGGTTCTAAGATCTAACACACTAGAGTTTAGTATCTGCTATCATGGGATAGGCGGGGATAATTATTAGTCATAGAGCTAGAGAGAAATTTCTCTCTAGCTCTGTGGTATTAGTAATCGTTTAGCATAACGATAGTGATAAGTTGCGTGAACGCTTCTATTAACTCGCATAGGTACTAGCCCTACTAACCCCACTCACACACCATATATACAACATATATATATATATATATATATATACTGATGTAGAGTGAATATCGATTATTTGATTATTATATAACAAATGAATAACACGAATGTACAGTAGCGGTAGCAGAGACCGTGGCATGAATCATTAATCAATATCACCCGCAATTATCTGATACATATTCAGGTGTTACACGCGCGCTCAGTACGTCGTATACAGGCGCTTGATTCGGTGTTTTCTAATGTCACCACCACCATCATTACCACCACTACCACCACCACCATTACCACCACTACCGCAGCCATCACCTCCACCTCCACCACCACCACCACACATTTAGGTAGATGATATTCTCGGTATAACAATAACACCTTACGTGATTCAGTGATAGCGTGCGTATTCGGTGCACACACGTCCTATTGTACAATCATTGCACACGCGACACATTACATCACATCACATCACATCACATTACATCACATCACATCACATCACATTACATTAAATTACATCACATCACATGCTCATCGCAACATATTATAATATGACGGATATACAGTATACTGTCGCTATGTATACACGTATCTATGTATATTAGTGTTTAAGGTAGGACACACTCTTCATTGAATACTCTTCATTACTTACACGGCGATGAGCGGAATCACAACGTTATCCACAGGTACATTTGTTGTAATAGCATTTATTCATTGCATTCATTTATATATATATATATATATATATATATATATATATATATATATATTATTCATAGATGTAGATAAAATCTAGTTGATGTTGGTTTCTCTCTAAATATATCACATATACAGTAGAAGCTCGGTAACTCAATATGCCGATAACTCAACATTGCCGATAACTCAACATCCAAAAAATATTTTATTGGATTCGTATCTTTTACATGTTAACAAAAACCCTATTACTCAACAAATATAACTCAACATACATATAACTCAACATCCTTTTTATAATCCTAGCCTATACATTACAAGTAAATATATATCCGATAACTCAACATTTATGAAAAATCAAAATATCACAAACATATGTTGTTGTATTCGTATCTTTTACATGTAATAAAACTACATTGCTCAACAAATATAATTCAACATACATTATTCAACATGGTTTTATTTAATATTATATGGATATAAATATATAAACGTAAACATACAATTACAATATTATATTATCATACGAGTACTATTTTGAATGCATTTATGTGAACAAAACATTAATTAAGTCTATAGACTAAGTCTATATATATATAGCCAAACTGATAATAACATATATATATACAGTCAAAGCTCGATAACTCAATATTGACGGGACGGAGTTTTCATGTTGAGTTAGCGAGTATGTTGAGTTATCGGATGTATACATTTGTTGAGTTATCGAGCTTTGACTGTATATATATATATTATTGTATATTTATAATTATATAAATAATAATTATATTTCATATATATATAACATGGAGACTATTTCAATATTAAACTCCATTGATATATTAATTTATGAGTAGGTATTATACACATATATGTATACACATATATGCTATAACATACATACATTAGGCTTATACGCCCTACATATATAGGTAGTACCTATTAGGTACATGTAACTATAGTTAACTATAACTATAGATGTCGTGTCGTACCGTTGATTGTGCTACTAAAGCTCTTCGATTAAACGATATTCATGTTTCTCGTGATTCTTTTGAAGTCACTAAAAGTTATCTTGAAAATAAGAATTATTATATTGTAACGAATGTCTGCGTATACGCAGGATATATCCTAAATTGCCATATTGTTATACCGGTGTGTATAGGTATACCTATATATAACCCTATGTGGCAGTGGTTCCCAATATATGGGTCATTTGGTTTTTTGTTTGGATCATTAGCCAATTTCTAAAAATATTTATTTATATATATATTGCTTATTTCGGGATTCTTTTTATTGATTCCCGGACAGTTATTGACTTCCAAACATCACGATTCATCATAGCCGCTCGTAGATCATTTTATCTTATACCACTACAGACCGGTATTACGCTCCAGAGTCTTTATGTATGAATCAGGTGGTCTTCCTCACCTTCTAGTTCCATTAGTTGGCTGCCAAAGAACTAGATCCGAAACTACCTCGTCTTCTCTTCGTATGCAATGGCCAACAAACTTTAGTCTTCTTCTTCTGATCTTGTTCGATAATCTTTCTAGTGTCCCATATAGTATTTCATTCTTGATTTTATGTGTCCAGTGGATATGTGGGTTCTCCAAGCGTGCGCTTTTCTGATTTATACATCTTTTTCGCTGCTATCTACCCATGCCCCGATATATTTGATTACTTCAACTCTTTTCAGATATGTTCCATCTATAGTCTAGATATCAAACTGTTGGTTGTTGTTATATGACATGTGAGTGCTTAGTCATATACATTTTGCTGATAGCTCGACTCTTCTTAGCATCTTCTCTGCTTCCTTGATACCACCACTAACTAAGGCTATATCGTCCGCAAAGTCCATGTCGGTGACTATTATGGATGGTACCCTTCTGATTTGTCTCTTCTTTAGTTGGAAACCAAGCTTTTTTTCCCTTCCCGTTAGAGCTTTTCTCATGATATAGTCAATAACAATAACAAAGATGTATGGGGCAAGTGTGTACCCTTGTAAAATGAATTGTATCGAAATAATTCTTTAAGTCAATGAAGATAAGTATAGCTTAAAGATTATTTTCCTTTACGCCTTCTAACATATATAATATATATATTATAGTTTATATTATTCGTTTATGTATAATGTTTATTAATACAAAAATAAAATTATTCATTGGGTCATGGAATATTTTTAAATTAAGAATTATCAAAAAAAGGTCATGACGAAAAATGGTTGGGAACCACTGCTATAGGGTGTATCTCTATGAATTGTTAATGCTGCATCTGCTATGCTTCGTCAGCTAGGAATTGGTCCTATTGGTCAACTTATATTCTTATCGCATCGTAATATTGCATCGATTACATTTATATTCAAGCCTATATATATATATATATAGTAAACCGCTATAAGTAAAATAATTGTTTAAATAAAATGAAAATAAAAGCGTCACTATTTAATAAATAAGGGTAGTAACTTAATACGGACACTCTCGGTATCTCAGAAACCATAAATCCTACAAAAAATGTTAATGAATAAAATATTCATAATTATATATATATATTTATAAATGTCTAAAAAGTATTTTTTATTTTTTAATTATTCAAAATATTGCTGATATATCCAATAAACTGATTTTTGTATTACATTTTTAAATTTATGAAAACAAATTTAAACTTAAAACCTTCCCAATAATATACAAATGTATCGATACAAAATATAACACCATATTATTAAAAAATAAAGCATTCTACAAATTATATTTATAATTTCTATATTTGGTATCAAATATTCATTAAGTTATAATCATATATATAGAGGTTATATAAGTCACTAATACGGACGCTATAGATGTCTTAATATATTAAGATAAATACTATACATTTTTGATTTAGCTTTATTGGTGGCATTAATATTATAACGCACGCGATTTTTATGAAAATCAGAATAGTTCATACGCTGCGAGCTGATTGGTTATAAGGTGTCCGTATACGGACATTAATTATTCATAAAATTAATTATAAATAAGGTAATCTTAATTTTTCTGATTGATTCATCAATAATATATAGTTTATCCAGTTTTATATAGGGTGTCCGTATTATAACACAGGGTGTCCGTATTCGGACATGGGAACCGAATACTGACACCCCGATCTACGGAATTAAAAGATTAAATACAATTTTAAAATCACAATAATATCTATAATCATATAATTTTTAATAAAACTAATGAGTCATTAAATGTTAAGAACATTTATTGTAATCAATTATATAACATTAAATAATATATTAAATTGTCCGTATTAGGTTACTTTCCCCTATATGGCGTATAGGCTAATTATCATTTTATTTTTAATTATATTATTAAATATTGTAAATATTAACTATTATTATATCATAATATACATATAAATATAGTGTATATATATATATATATATATATATTTACTATGTTATATGATGTAGGCTGATAAATAGTATAGGTGGTATAGTAACACGTGTAGACTTCACATACCGCCCGTGGACAGCCACACCAGTGCTGTTATTACGTGTATAGCTGCATTATTACGTAATAGTAATACCTCTGAGATAATGACGTCACCGACCTCACGTAGTGGACACTCAAACACTTGACCGCGTGGAGCTGGTGAAGTTATGCAATAATCTACAGAAATCACTGAATTCGAAAGAGATTGAACTCGACTACCTGAATAGGTTTCAGTTAATTATACTTAGCGATTCCGGCGAGTAATTAACATCATAATTAGTCAATTAAATTTATATGTCACCTATAGGTTAATATCATATATATTTATTTATAGCTATGATTTATTGTAGCTATGACAACATAAACAGCTAGTGTTACTTAATATACTACGCTGTATGAGGTATAGATATGAATAAACATATAATAAATGAAAGTGGATTGTTTTTATTTTCTAATTCGTACACAATACATAGTATACTATATATAGTATGGGGTACTAACTATAGTACATGACGCTAGTATGATGTATATATTATAGTATATACTATAGTATATTATAGCGTATACGCTATAGTTTTATCTGGCACAATAATGCACAATATTACGATACAAAACATAACTACAAGTATTAACAATCTATTATCTAGCCACACGGACTACATTCTTACGATGTACTATGACCTAGAAGAAACGCTGGCTCAGCGGAATAAGGAACTAATGGCGTGTAGGTTTGTAACACGTGCTTACCGTCATATATTCATATATATATATATATATATATATATATAATTCAGAATTTGGTATAAGAACCCGGATAGATATTGAAGCAAAGCTTATGATCATCCGTTGAAAAAAAAATTATGAGTATATATACTATATTAAAACAAATAAAATTAACTATGGAGATTATATTTTTAATGGTAAAAATGTTAATGGTAAAATATAAGTATTATAAAACTTTAAAACCAAAAATTTATAAAATAATACTTATAAATAAATTTAAAATTTTTAACAAAAACTAGGGACGAGTAAGATAATAAATTGTTCAAGTCTGAAACAATATAAGATGATCATGACCCAATAAACAATACACTACAATCATAGCTACACTTATAATATATATATATATATATATATATATATATATATAACTGCCTGTGTGGCTCAGTAGCTAATTAGCCTTAAGGCATCAGACACACAAGCAGTAGGACACTGGTTCGAGCCTCGACCGGACCATAATTAATTTTATAAAATGGGTCTTAAAATAATAGATAGAAGTGATATTATATAAGTATGTATACAATAATCATCGGCTCTCGTTAAAACTATGGATTTCTTAACATGAGAGCGGCTTCGAAGGGACATTAGACCATATGGTTATATAACACTTATATAAGTGAATACTTCATCTAAGTTCCTGGATGGGATGAAAGGACTCCACCTATAGGTATGGATATAAGGAGTAATATTGTTCAGTATATAATATAATATGTTTACTTATAGCATATATATATATATACTATAAGTAAATCGTTATTGTATTTAGTATACCCGCAAATCGGTAATGTGAAACCCGCTTTACACGTATTATTGCATTTTAAACATGTATATATAATGTATACATTATATATATATAAATCAAATATGTATAGATACATCATTCCCCTGTAATTAACGCATTCGATTAATCCCGATAAAGGTCGAGTTTATCCGACCTTCAAAATGTGTTGACATCCTGGAGAGAAGAATTCACGTCAACTCCGCAAAGGTTATTTCTTATAGTGTTATAGGGATGACGTCATCTTGAATAGATTACGTAATACTCTATTTTCGAAACAACACATTCTAATAATAATAACCTTATATGTATTTATGTATGACTTATTATGACAGCGATCAAACGACAGCAGTATTACATAATAAGGTAATATTTATATATTAATAATTATATTATGTGACGTATTCATTAATGATTTATACATATTTAATATGTATTTCTAATATGCATATGTTATATATATATATATATATATATATACGTTTATATTAGTGTACACTATACACTGTACACAGTGTACGACTAAAACAATACTTTATATATATATATATATATATATATACCTATATTGGGTTAATACTATGTCAATAGATTTGACTCATTACCATAGTATACTAGTAATAGTAAAATATAGTACTATATATATATAGTTAAAATATTTATGAATATTATTATAAAATTGATTACATACTAAATAAAACATTATTAATAATAATACCGACTATTTAGAAATCTTCGCCCAAATCAAAGCCCGAAATATCCACAGATAGTGAAGATGAATTAAAATATTTATTATAATATATATATATATATATATATATATATTATTACTTAAATGTTATATACGACTATATATTATATTTGCTAGGATAATGACAGTTGTACAGATGACTTAAAACTATTGGACTTATTAAAATTGCGAGTTTTGAAACGAGTTTTGTTATCGTTAATTAATTAATAAATAATAATATTAATTAATTAATAATATTATAATAAGCTGTGGTTGTGCCCACCATGGTTATACCATCACAGGGTATTATAACATGCATGTGGTAGTGCGTCTGACACCGTTGTGTATGATATACTTATATATATACATATGTGTATATCCACCATTTATGTATACATTATAATGACTTACAAATATATCCATCGTAATTTAATATCATGTTTATATTTATATTGTAAATCGTTCATACTTATTTTAATATATTATTGATTCATTACCACACAAAAACACATACACACACACATATATATATATATATATATATATATAAATAAACCTTCATACTTATGGATAAATATAGGAATTCGTACATTAATGTATAATATATTATTATTAATGGTATCATTGTAATATATCGATGTTCTATGGACAAACATACAACATATTTAGCACTGTAAACACACAATACATCCGTATACCGTACACACTGCTATACACACACACTATAGTGTGGCAGATCACGTGGTTATATATGTCCTATAGGACATATTATCCCTTACGCACAGTGTGCAATACTGGGAATCGTGTGACGTAACGAATAAGCGTGCTATATGTATATGTATGTGTGTGTGTTTGTGTGTTACCTAGGTTACTAGAGATCTATTTATACATCGGTCAGTGTACATCGTACAGTGTACGTGTGGTATGTATTCGGTGATGTATGCGTCGCATGTACTGTATACTGAATAGTGTGTGTGTGCGCGTGTGTGTGCGCGTGTGTGTGCGCGTGCGTGTGTGTGTGTGTGTGACGAGGTAGTGATAGCACGAGCGCGGCGAGATATTCTTACATTCCGAGAACGTGACATTGATACTACCTCATCTCTACTATCTCGTAATGACACAGTAATTACATGAATATATGCATATATATACATGTATGAGAGATAATTAAAACATACAATAAAACATATAACCTATGCTATATGCATACATGCGGTATAATGCAGATTATGCGCAGTCACGTTCTACACCTATACCTGGTTAGCAAGTAATGACCTCTAATGTTTGTCAAGGTTAGTGTATATGACACGTGTGGCTAACTCTTTAGGTTTACGAGGCCTTCACTGTAGCCCTTATAACCATATAGGGTTATCTATACGGTAGATGTATACAATGATGGTATAGTATATAAGGTATACGTATATATATTGTATACCATGGTATACCTGCAGGTATACCATATATAAAGTTTACACTATACACTGTAATAAAGCATATTACCACATATATATGCTTTATTACAGTGTTTAGTGTAAACTCGTATAGCTATAGCTGAATACTCATCAATTTCACAACATGGAAACACACGTTGCTACAGGATATACGTATGTATGTATACATATAGGTTTACTATTATGATAATAACAAAGATATAACACTACCTATCTACGTAACGTAATTAATATTAATCCTTCCCGCTGCTAGCGGTAGTATCGAAATAACTGAAATTGATTTCGTTTCGACGAGGTTTTTATACAGTAATATTTTCATTGTTATATCACATCCGATATAAGTTATTTGTTACTTTCCTCATAGATAGGTATTTAATCGATGTATAACATTTAAAACCAAAATATCGTATCGCTTTGTTAATCATATACTAATAATTATAATGACACTTAGTTTTCATCGTGTTAATAATCTTTTATACACATTTTGTTTACATTTAAGTTAACTATACGATAGTATTGTATACAGGTGGATACACATTTATATTATAACACATTTTTCCGAAATAACAACCTATTCAGGTTTAGTGTACAAGATCGATTATAATCGATGTCACGTGTTATGTCCTTACTTAGGGTAAACAGCTCGGATTAGTTAGCTCTAGTTAGGCAATACGTTGAGTTATACCACGTGATACCTTTATTTTAATATAAATTAATTCAATGATGCATTTGTAAAAAAATAAATAAATTCTGTGAGCATTTATGACTCGAAAAAGGCTGTTTTCTTGATGCATTTAAAACATATTTTTAACTCATCTGATGCATTTATTGTTATCGTGGACTGTAACGCTGTCAATCAACTGTCCCGTGACACTTTGACGTAATGTACACGTGGTGTTATCATATAATGATTTCTATAATTCATAATCAATATATATATATATATATATATATTTAGTAATTATTAGGGGCGCTGGAACGATATTGTATGTAGGGAGACCAACCAATCAAAATAAATTTGGTGGTAAAAGTGGGGGAGGGACCAATACATATGAGTTCCCCTAGATTTTAAAGTGGGGGGGGTATATCCATCTCCCCCCCCCCCCGTTGCAACGTCCCAAATAATTATATATTGATATTTTTAACAAATATATTTTCCTATATATATTTCCCTATAGGGATATTGATATACCAAATCTACAACATACTATAGTAATATATATATATATATATAAAAAATATATATATATATAAAAAATATATATATATATATATAAAAAATATATATATATATATATATATATATATATATTGTATAAGTGTATACGCATTCATGTACAAGTATAGTTGTAATATATATATATATATATTTATTCTTAGCTATAGCTCTATATTAATTAGGGGCTTCGGTTGTCACGTGATTATTGAATTGTATTACGTCATAAGTTATTTTTAGATTACGTTATCAACATATCACCATAACACCTATATATAAGAGAGAGAGATAATTAAAATATACAAATATATAAATGTTATGCTAATATCAATTATTATGATAAATTATATATGAAATATATCTTTTTTTTTATGAAAGGAATAAATAAATTGAATACATAGATAGCATACATACATATATATAGTAGATATATATATATATATATATATATATATATATATATATATATATATATATATATATATATATATATATATATATATATATGTTTAATTATGGTATTTTATAAATAGGCAGGAAGTCTGGCTTGAACAAATAATATTTTCACAATTAAACAAATCAAGTATTTACAAAACTGGTATTTTATGTTTTAAGAACTGTCATGCAATTTTATTACAACTGGAGTTTATATGCTATAAAAGAATACTTTAATTTAGCATCTAAATTAATGTATTACATACTATATTATGTGTAGGCTTATGCGTGATTTAGGTGAAATTAGCCTAGTGATTTAATTAGCAGTAAACATAACACTATTTCATATATTATATGGCAATAGAGGAATTACAAGCTATCATGATATATTGCAAGATGTGGAAAACGTTCTTTCAGTGTAGCTGCAGCCGATCTATGGAGTGCGCACCTGTAAGAGTAATAACTAATGTCAATTATTCGTATTTTAAATCTAATTTATTGTTATTAATTCGTAAATATTAATTTTATTATTTTCAACTGATTAATATTTGTTTGTGTATTTTGTTATTTTATATTTTTGTTCATACAATAAAGAACGTCTAACGTTATTTTTGTGTCTAAATAAACATTTATTCATATATATTATATATTATGTTCACACCTAATTTATTGCAAAAGTGGAAAATTTCAACTATATTGGGAGCTGCATCGGGTGAACAGAAAAGTATATTCAAATAAGAATTGCCAAAGCCTGGTCACCATTAAATAGTATGCAAGAAATCTGGAAATCTAAGATGCCCGACAAATTAAAAAGAAATTTTTTCAGAGCGGCAGTTGAATCTGTATTAGTATATGGTTCCATATCGTGGACTCTAACAGCTAAACTTGAAGAGAAAATAGATGGAGCCTATACTAGAATGCTCCGAACAGCTCTAAATAAGTCATGGAGAGAACATCTGACAAACAAGGAACTATACAGAAATATACCCAAAATATCAGTAGCTATACGCGAACAACGATTACGATTTGCAGGACATTGCTGGAGAAGCGAAGGCGAACTAGCAAGCGACGTACTACTCTGGCAACCATCTCATGGCAAACGACTTCGAGGAAGACTGCCCTTAACATATATCGATTAACTGGTGAAAGATACTGGATGTAGAACCGAGGAATTACCAGCTGCGATGAAAGAAAGGGATAAATGGAAAGAACGTGTTATAAATTGCCGAGCAAGCTCGACCTGGTAGGGTAAGGTAATTTAAATATTGTCAATAATTATTTCCACTTATAACATAATATATATATATTAGTAAATATTATTTACTAAATACTGACAGAGCACCAATATTCTAGGAAATATGAAACAGTATTAGGGGAGAGTGCTCTAATATAGATATTCACGTAATATCGACACCCTAGAGATCTCCTAAATATAATTCCAATCAAAAAATAAGTAATATATGAGATGTTGATCAATATAATTCTAATTCATATAAGTATAATTTTTTTTAAATATTTATATATTTTTAATTATTAACAAAAAAACTGAGTTTTTCGTTACAACTCGAAATTTATGAATATTTTAAAATTCAATATTGATTCTCAATCGTATAAAAATAAAAAATATTTAAAATACACATTATGGATCTAATTATATTTTATAATGTGTCATAAATATTTTATATTTTTCATAATTTGTTACAAAGTTAATCACTTTTACATAAACAACATACATTTGCATAATACCGAAACCCTAACTGCACGTAATATCGACACCCCTATTCTCAGATTTAAACAAACTAAACTAAATTTTAAAATAGCTAATATATGTATATACCTACTTAATACTTATAAATTAAATTTGGAAATATTTAATTCAGAAATAATAAATTTATGGTGATTTATTGTTAGGGTGTCGGTATTAGAGTACTCTCCCCTACATATATGGTAATTAATCCTAATATTATTCAATTATTATTCAATGCCCAATATTAATATTACATGATTGTATTCTAAATAATAGTAAACTAAAATGATGTTAATTAATACCATGAATATATATTATATAATGTATAGTAATAACCTATATAACATTTATAGTTGAATAGTAATGTTAACCATAATAAACATGAATAATATTTATGATTATTTATTTCTCAAAAAAATAAATATTTAAATACAATTTTTAAATATTATTTACGATACAAATAAATATTTGACTACAATTTATATAATATGTATGATAAAAATAAATAGTTAATACTCACCATATAATACTTATATAATATATATATATATATATACTTTAATAATAATAATAATTAATAATATAAATACAAAAATAAAATGCTATACAATATCAATATGACTTATAATAATGTGTGTGTATGTATAGATTAATGTATGTATGTATGTTTCGATATGAATACTGTGTGATAATACAAAAAGTACGATTAATAGAAGCACGCAATTCTATAAATAGATAGTGGTAGGTGATACAAACACACACGTGTGATGTGTACGTGCGCTAAATCGACATTCGTAGTAATACGAGATTTATATTATATATATATATATTATTAATAAAAGCGAGGACAGGTACACGTGTCCTCTCGGCCACGCCCCGAATCCGACGCCCGCCCCGATTTTACGTGCGTCCGTTCATCTGCGAGTTCAGCACGTAGCTGAGATCCACGACCAGGAAGTAGGCCCTCTTCACGCACAACGCTCGGTCACGGTCCGTTGCGTTCTTCTGACGACAGCTTATCGTCAGTATTCTATTGTTCGTGTTGTCGGCGAACACTCCTTTGTTGGAGATGTTGATGGTGGTGTTGGTGAGCTGTCGGAGGGAGATGTGTAAACCGATTACTATCGTGCGTGGTGTGAGGATAGGATTTATATAACGTACGCTAAATTGGATATTTTTGTAGCACTTTTGTAAGTTTAAATGTTAATCACATTGTATTTAATAAGAACATTATTTAGTTATATAACTAATATAATAAAATTACATAATACACGATTGTTTTACAATTCCTAGTATAAAGTTTATAATATTCATTGTAGGTTCTATTGTCGATTTTAGAAATATCATCCAATTAGACGGACTCACTTTTAATTTAAAACATTAAATATATACCTATAATTATTTAAATTTCGTAATAAATTCGTGATATTACTATATATCTATATTACAATACGTTTCAGGGGTTTTTAATTATAGAATTATAATAAGATAGGGCATGCAATTGTTGTCAAAGAGCGAGGTTTAATAACTGACGGTAACTAACTTGAAAACTACGCGTCATGATAATTTGTATAATAATACCAAATATTTTCAGAAGGATACTCCGCAAAATCTTTGATAATACTAATAATACATTTACTCTATGAATAAAGAAATAGTTTCAAAATATGTTTGTAGCACGAATGAGCTGGCTCCCTACATTATATCGTCACTAAATACGGGGATCGTAATATAATCACCCGAACACCGAGTGTTTCATCGCGTCGATTGTCACACGTTCTCACACCTCTAACTAATTATGGGCGTGTCCAGTAATTAGACCAGACTGGCACGCAATGAAAATAAACTCATTTATATAGTAATAAATCTCGAAATCTTCGTAATTTGGATATATAAAAATCACTGAAGGGAAGATGTTGACTATTTGCCGTGATTCTATACAGCCACTAAACCCGTGATCACGTGTTACTATGGTAATCGTGAGTCATAAGTTATGAGTCATAAGTTAGTGATCACCGGGGTGACTAACGTTCATCATCTCGTTGAGGTTCATGCCCTTGAATCCGATCATCACTCCTACGATACTCTCGTCCACCTGCGAACGGTTTAGAATAGAAATGTAATAATGGTGAGCGATAATGTAAACTATTGTGTAAACGATTGTTATTATACTATGAAACCAGCGTATTCAATTCATATGCTAGGCCACAACGAGAGTGAATAATATTTACTGAATATATACATTTTAATTTTAAGTCCTCACAAAAATACACAAATACTGAATATATTATTTATATTTATATTTAATTATTAATTGTAAACACAACTTCTAATTAATAATTATTATTATGATTATTACTATACTTAATCATGTACTACTATAGTAGATACTACGTCTAAGCTACTATAAAGGTGATACTATAAAGGTGATATTATAAAGGTGATACTATAAAGGTGATACTATATAGGTGATACTATAAAGTTGATACTATAAAACACGCGCGCATGCTCAGCTATCGCACTAACGTAGCAAACTTTCCCGTTAACGTAATCCTTAAGCGTCTCTGGCAGCTGACTAATATCATCTCCGCAGCCTCCGACCTCGGCGTAGATCTCCATCTCCCTAGACCTCAGACACTTGTTGATAAGTTCCGAGTTACCGCGATGTAGAGCCACTGACTTGGCCGACGGGCAACCGGAAGGGTCGATAGGTCCTACGGGCACGCCCATCGTGATCGCCTGCAGCTGGGGCGGGGGAGGGGGAGGGTAAATATGGTCGGGTACCTCCTCGAACGCTATGGACATGATGGTACGCAGGTTGTGGTACTTCAACATGGCGACCGACGAGAGGATCTGATGAGCTTCCGCGGCGTTGTAGCGACACAAGCTTTCGAGGTAGAGCTTCACCGCGGCCATCCCTGTGGTAGTGGTGTGTGTGTGGGTGTGAAGTGGGGCGCAGTATGGGCGGTAGGGGTGCGCGCGTATCACGCGTATCACAAGTATTGTTTAAATATGTATTAAATTAAATTAAATTAAAAATAAATGTAAATAAAATAAAAAACGGTGATACGTAAAATAACACTGTCTTAATTTGAAGCTATTCGAGCAAAGAAAATATGACAGTTCATTTGAAAATAAAATATGTAACACTGATTACAATTTAATGATTAATAAATGTATTCTATTCTATTCTATATCTCATAAACTTACTAGATTATATATGTACATTATTTACTAGATCGACAAATAAACTAACACCTATAGGAATACTAATTTATAAATATTAGAAATTCCTTTATAACAAATCTGTATACTTCATCTAGAAACTTCTATATATCTGACTTTACTATTTGTATTTCTCTTCCACTAAATCTAAGAATACTATATCCACAATACCAATAATACTATTTTACATCGACAATACCAAGTAGTTTTGTACAAACGAAAAACAAATCGTACCATATATGGTATGACATATATATAGGTCATATATAGGTCCTATATAGGTCATTTATTGTTGTTGTACGAATTGACTTAGTACGAAATGACTGTCATTCCTCGAGTATAATACACGATTAATATATAGGGGTTTACACATGGGTTTATACATGGGTTTATAAATGGGTTTATATAGGGGTTTATACATGTGTTTATACAGTGGTTAACACATGTGTATATACAGTGGTTTACACATGGGTTTATACAGTGGTTTGAACAGGGGTTTATACAGGGGTTTACACATGATTAACACCGGGGTGTTTACCAACCGGAATCAACCCCCGAATACTGGTCACCTCCGTACGGGTATTGATTGGGAGTGGGGTAGGCCACCTGCATGGGGTACTCGATTTGTTGATACTCGCCGCCGTTAGGGGCAGCACCGGTGTTCACGGCGGGTCCCGCTAGGGTGTAAGTCGGCAGCACCATACTTCGCATTAGTTCTCCGTAGTTGATGGACTTGTTGGGAGGGTAGCACGAGTTCTTCGTGATGATGTTCATCATTCCTTTGCAGATGTTAATCCAAGTACCTGATCAGGTTATCGGAGGTTAGCGAGGTTAACTATTAGAGTTTATTAAGACCTAGATTATGACCTATTTTTCTGAGAAATATAAATGTTCATAGGATAACCCACTCGCAAGTATATTCCTCAAGTATCTCCATAATGCTAAATACACTATAATGTAGTATATTATACTGTATACTATAGTCTATATAATATACTGTATACAGTATATTATCCTAATAAACGAGAATAATGTTTTCTTACTGAACTGTATACTAGCCATCTATTGCATTTATAAAGTAAATTACAATTAATAATCAAAAAAAATCTTATTCTCGAGAAATATCCTTTTATGGATATGAATATTGAAGTTTAATATATCTTATAATGGTATACTATTATATGTTATTATACTATAGTATATATGCTGCATGTATAATATGTTTTAATATATTTTAACCACAAGATAAAGGGTAACAATATTAAAAATGGGTAATCATCACTTATTGTCCTGGATAGTTTGACCATGTCAGTCTTTCTACTAATACTATTATTCTGTTTTTTAAATTAAATGTATACTTTTTGTATATATTATTATTATTAATATTAATTTATTTTAACACCGTTTAAATATAACATATATTAATAATAGTGTATTTATAGAGTATACTCTCTATAGATAGAAATTATGACATTAATATTAATTTATTTTAACACCGTTTAAATATAACACATATTAATAATAGTGTATTTATAGAGTATACTCTCTATAGATAGAAATTATGACAATTAATATATACTATATTAATAACTATATACCATAACAATGAACGTTACTATTATGATAACTACCTATAGGTATGATTACGGTTTGGTCACGTGTTTACCTTCGATCTGTAGAATACGTTCGCTAAACTCGTTGACGCTGGGCTTGGGCGAGATGTGAATATGACATTGACATTCGTCCTTCAGCTGAGTTATGTTCTCACCCCTCTTGCCGATGATGATGCCCGCAGCCTCCGACGTTATCACCATGCGTAACTGAACGATGGGGCGAATAGGGGCGTTGTTATAATAGCCGTTGTAATAGTAGGCATACATATCTATAGCTAGTATGGGCTACTTAAATGAAAACAATACAATTATTATATATTATTTATATTACAAATATACAAAAAATATATTATATATATATATATATATATAAAATATATTATATATATATAAATATCTTATATATTCCTGATCATTTCAATCAGTGAAATTAAATGTATAACTTATATAGATTATTTAACTTTAAAAAATTAATTCGAATATTTTAAATTAAATAAACTGTATTTATCTATACATTATTTAAAATATAGAACACTATATAATTGAAATATATATATAAATGTATCAAAACTAAATCAAACAAAACTATATCATTAATTAAATAGGATTATATTAGAATTAATATTGTTAATAAGTAACATATTCATATATATATAAATCTTATTGAATGATAAATTTGATAAAATTTGGATGTAAAGTGGTTTATTAATCATATATTTTACATATAATATATGTGAAGATACATATTTACAAAATGATACAAACTGATACAAACTGATTAGTTAATAGATATATATATATATATCTTGTTTCGTGAAGTACCAGCATGAATAATTCATATATATTTAACTGATTCACTATATATCGATAAATGACATTTGATGACGGGTATCAACCTATCAGAGAAGAACGTTCTACAGATGTTGGTATACCAACTCAGTGATAAATAACTAAGAATATTCTGTAGATGGGGAAATCTGACATCCTGCACTTAACCAATACGAATTATCATATTTCTTAAGAAATTAGGAAAACTAATTAGGAAAATTAAATTTTTAAATAATTAAGAATAATTAAATCTATTTTGAATTTTCATTATTATTATATATTTTGATGAGTAAAGCTTTTAAGTGTCTATATCACAATAGAGTTCATAATTATGAATATTGGATACATAGAAAGGAACCATGGTAAATATGCATATTTAATTTAGAACATATATTTAATAAATTCATTCAAATATACCCACATTACTATAGTATCCTTTCATATATGAAATATATATTTTAAGAAATACTATCATTACACTTATATAATAAGTAAAATTATATATATATATATGCGTTTATACACCTATAAGTTTAATATAATATTTTGAAATAAAAGTATATATGCTTTATATAAGAACTTATATATTAAATTTAAGAACCGATTCAGTGCTGGTATCATTAGGAGCTTTAAGAAGAGCTCCGATCATCTCAATGGCTTTACAGATTGCTTCCGGTGTACCGGATAGTAAACACACTCTCTCCTGTGTATCTGCGGAATTATATAGTTTATAGGTTAATATATCTAATATTCACAAATGCATTATGATTATGAAATTGACTTAAGTCAATTTCATAATCCTAATACAGTTAATTAATAATAATTAGTAATTAGTACTAATTAGTAATAATATAGTTTATAATTTAGAATAAACTTTCTAATTATATAGTATTACATATATATATATATATATATATATATATATATATATATATATATATATATATATATATATATATATATATATATATATATATATATGATATTCTATATAATAATAAAATATTTAATAATAATCTATGTAATATTTGTTATTTATAATAATTTTAAAATAATTTTAAAATAATGAAAAATAGTATAACTACAAGCGATCAATATAATTAATCGATACATTTCGAGAAAATTTAGATAAATAAATTATCGACTATATTAAACGATCGATTACGCCGGGAACTAACTGGGGAACAAGTCGGTACACTTGGAGATGGTAAGGTTAGCTCCGGACGTGTTCTTGATGTTAGTGATGATAGTGCCCCCTTTACCTATCAGCTGACCCGCGCTGACCACCGTGACCAGTAGTTTTAGTACTGTTTCATCTGTTCGATAGGTGGCGGTGTCGTTAGTTATAGCAAGGACATGTCCTTGGTTATAGTATCGCTAGGTCGAGGTCGATATTGTTTACGTCTATCGACGATTATTAATTATTATTAATATAATTAATACGATAATATTATACAACGTTACGAATTATTATATAACTCGACGACTAAATTGAAATAAATTAAATAATATAAATAATATTCTAATATATTATAAATAAATATACTATAGGGATATTATTAGTGAAGATACGTTCATGAATTTATTAAATATTAAATAAATTAATTAAAATATGAGTTGTTATAAAATTATGTTATAAAATTTAGCATACAGTGTAACAAATAAAAGCCCTATATATTCGCAAGAAAACACTATATTTATATTTTATTTATATAATATATATAGTAAAAATTCAACTTAAAACCTTCTCAAGTATAATTCTCACATATATATATATATATATATGCAAATTTATTACAATAAAATAACAATATTATTAATGAATAAAGGATTCTAAACAATATACCTAAATTATATATATTTTATCACGTATTAATTAAGTTATAAGCATATATCTAGAGGTCATATAAAACCCTAAGAATCATACTCTTGGTTTCTTAATACGGACACCCTATAACCAATAATCGCGCAGAGTGTTAACTATTCTGATTAATTTCCATAAAAATCACATTATTTATAATAATAATACCATCAATTTATTAATTAAAATTTTATTTGTAATTAATAATTAAAAAAATAATAAGTATTAATAAATGAATTATTAATTAAATTATATTTAATTATTGATAACATTAATTATAGGTAATGTATTGTAATATATCTGATTAGTTCATCAGTAATATATAGTTTATCTTGTGGTATATATGGTTTCCGTATTAAAACACATGCATGAACACCATAGTGTTCGTATTCGGACATGGGTACCGAATACGGAAACCGTCGTTATCTATTGAATAAAAAGATTAAATAAAATTGTAAAATCGCAATAATATATTTATCATAAAATATAAATATATTGTAATTTTTGAACACAAATATTGCGTGATAAAATGTTGACTTTTATCGTTAAAGTGTCGGGTATAATTAATTAATTATTTATAATATAGGGTATACCCTATAGGGTATGGTACGCTATGGTACCCTTTTGAAGAAAATCAAATACTACATAGGACCTAAATGTAAATATTATTAAATTATATTACCAAATTTTATTAGGGAATATTTTATTATAGTACAGTTATGTATTTATGTTGGTATCGATGTTGCCATGGCAACAATGCAAATATAAATAAATATATATAACATTATTTTGTTATTTTATGAAATATAATTCAATGTATGTCAATTGATATATAATATTTAGACTTAATATTCCTGTATTTAATTTACATTGATTGTAGTCATGTTTTTGTACTTTAATATCGTATACAAATAATAATAATATATTAATAATAAATATCATAGTACTATATATATTGTACCATAGAACTATATCAATGATATTTCCGTAGAGCATTATTATAGATAATAATGTTATTATAATATATAATTATACTAATAATTATATATTAAAAAATATAGATATATTTATATTTATATGTATACATATTATATATATATATATATATATATATATATATATATTTATATATATATTTTATAATATATAAGTATTTATAAATATAATATATTATACTATATTATTTATTTAATATATTAAATTATACAATATATTTAAATAACCTGTCGAGTTTAAATCAATATTTAAATCAACTCCGTTCATATCAGTAAATTTTCTTTTTCTATCGTTATTCATGATTTAATAGTGCTGAAAATAGTTAATTTATAATATATATGTTGTACTCGACAGACAATAATAACAAACGCTATTAAACAATGCAATAATTAATAAATTGATTGCTAGAATATAATTGGCTTATTTTAAAATATATATTAATAAAAAAAGGGAATAATAGGATTTAAATAATTATAAAAAGTGTTTATTTCATATCTACTAAATACATATGTATATAATACTATATAATACGTGTTAATGTTTACATATATACATATTATAGTTGTTTTTATTTGTTCATATACTAATGTGTACTCGATATTGGATATTTAGTTAATTGCGTAATAATATAAATAAATTTAACATTCAAAGATAATAATAATATCACCGTGGAGATAAAAATAATAATTGTTCTGCTATCAGTTAAACATATAATAATAATTATAAATATAAATATAATAAATATAAAATAATTAATTATATAATATTATAATATTATATATATATATATTATTATTATATAAGAATAATATATTAATATTAATTTTATAATATGATAACTTCCTGTTTATATATAGGTATAGTTATATGAAATATATAATTAAACATATTATAATTAGGTACCTAATCATGTACCTAATTAAATGTTCATGTAATAATGTAGTCAAACAATCATATATTATTGGTATATAGTATATAATAGTTAATATTACCAATATATTGATACTATTTATAAATAGTATATACTATATAAAATAATAACATAAACCGGAAGGAATTAATTAAATTAAATAATAATGACAAACAATATAAGTAGAGGAAAGTAACCGAATACGGACACTCGGTATCTCAGAAATCATAAATCCTACAAAAAAATTTTTAATTAATAAAATATTCATATGTTAATTATATAAATAGTCTAAAAAAGTATTTTTTATTTTTTAGTATTCAAAATATTGCTGATATATCCAATAAACTGATTTTTTTAATACGTTTTTAAATTTATGAAAAAAAATATCAACTTAAAATCTTCTCAAGAATATACAAATAAAATATAACATTATATTATTAAAAAATAAAGTATTATAAAATTACATATTTAATTTCTATATTTGTTATCAAATATTCATTGAGTTATAAGAATATATCTAGAGGTCATATAAGTCCCTAATACGGACACTCTAGATGTCTTAATACGGACACCCTATAACTAATCAGCACGCAGCGTATGAACTATTCTGATATTCATAAAAATCGCGTGCGTTATAATATTAATACCACCAATAAAGATAAATCGAACATTTTTATTATTTAGATACTTAAATTGTATTATTAATTAAAAAATGATAAAAAATAAATAAATTATTAACTAATTAAATTAGAATAAATTGTTCATGAAATTAATTATAAATAATGTAATTGTAATTTATCTGATTGATTCATTAATAATATATAGTTTATATAGTGGTATATAGGGTGTCCATATTATAACACTGGGTGTCCGTATTCAGACATGGGTACCGAATACGGACACCCTCGTTATCTATGGAATTAAAAGATTAAATAAAATTTTAAAATCACAATAATATCTATAATCATATAATATTAATATATTGTAATTTTTGAATATAAATAATGAGTTATGAAATGGTAAGACCATTTATTGTTAAAGTGTCAGTATTAGTTTACTCTTCCCTATATATATTGTGATAGGGATAATGATTGATAATTTGAAACTCGAGTTTGTTAAATTAGTGAACATAATACGTGGATTTGACGTGCATTGAAGTGGTACTTGATGCCACCAAGGATAATATGGTGGTATGTGGCTGAACTAATGAAAGCAGTAGTAAGATCATTTAACTAACTCAGAAAACAAGTGAATTAAGTTTTAGGCGGTTATTGTTATTTTTTTTATTTGGTGGATTCCTTTCATACCATCCAGGAACTTAGATGAAGTTTTCACTTACAACCATATATGGCTCTAATGTCCCTTCGAAGCCGCTCTCATGTTAAGGCATCCATGGTTTTAACAAGAGCCGATCATTTATTTATACACAATTATATAAGATCACTTCTAAATAATATTTTAAGACCCATTTTATAAAATTAATTAATGAACCGGACGAGGCTCGAACCCGTGTCCTACTGCTTGTGTTTATAATGGGAGAAGTATGTTATTTTTGTTATGTGGATATGTATTACAAAGGTAGAGTAGATTTTACGAGGAAGTCAACCCCACCTTCACGACCTGATTATATTGGTGGCAAGGGTAATATAGATATAACTAACATCGTGAAGTAGGGAAATATATAGCGATTATCTTGAGAGATCCACTTAACGAAATTATACAAAAATCAGATGTTGTAAGGAATAGTAATAGGATAGAGACATCGGAATGAAGATAGCGAATATTGGCGAAGAAAAGTGTTCAGATATATCGGTGTTCAGTCTATATAGACATTCATATTGCTTTGGTGAAGGTGAGTTATGAGTAGATGTAGGTGTACATTATAGGTGTAGGTATTAGGTGTAGGTAACCTATTAGTATACTTTAGTGAGTGAACATCTGAGTGACTTGTAGAAGTATTGAAATCAACAAATGAGGTTGACTTTACAGAATTGTTATGGATCGTATAGGAATTATACTATATAATGAAGTCACTTTCTGGGATATTTATTTTTAGGAGTTTAAATGGGTTTTTAATATGATAAAGTTCAAAAGTATTAATGTTTTTATCGAAGAATGGAAGTTTAGTAGGGTCAATCACTATCACTATGGGTAATCTTGGATTTAAATGCATCATATAGCACACTACCAGGTAGCCTCGTAGATTGAGAACCAACTAAACCACGAATAAATAGGTTATCAAATTCATTATAAATTTAGTGGACTTGGTGGACGACTTTATAGACTTATAAGTCTACACATAATTATAAGTCCACTATAGTGGACTTGATACATTTACCTTGATATATATATATATATATATATATATATATATATATATCAATTAAATATATATATATGTCTAATTTATATAATTTATAGATTACCTACATATATATTATACGACCTACTTATATATTTATTTTATTAACTATTACAAATTCATATTAGATATATCCATATTAGATATCTATTAATATATATATATATATATATATATATATATATATATATATTAATAATAAAATGTTAAATATTAATAATTTATAAAATAAGTTTAATTATAATTATATATAGTAAGTTTTATTATACATAATACAAATAATATACAAAATAATAATATTATTCTGAGAGCTATTTTACTTTTATAAGATATCTCAAGAAAATATCTTTTAGAGGTAGACAATTTTGAGGGCATTCCTATACATTCCTCAAACTATTATATTAAGAAAATTTAAATCCATCAATTATGCTCATGATTAAATATGGTAACCGACAATAAAAATCATCTAATATCAGGGCAAATTCAAAACGATATTCTTGAATTATTTTCACATGCAGTCAGAGAAATTAAGAGAAATTATTAAATATAATTTAGGCTTTTTTTTACCTAAGGCTGCTACATTATAAAGTGAGATAACTGTGTGCCTAACAACTTTGCATTGTAAAGAATTAGCTGAGAAATTAAATGAGACAAAAGAAACTAAATAGTTCAATGATATATAGTATTCATAGTGACACCAAAGCCCCGGGCTCTGGTGTCACTGTATAGGTGAATTAAACATCGTTGAATTGATTTTATTATTTGTAAAGAAAAAAGAACGGAGAGAGAAGATATTTTCATCTCATTAAATCTATCATTTATTAATATTAGGTTCGGGAACGGAATAGTGGCCGGTAATGAATATGCCTCAGCATACTTCTAATATATCGAAATCGAATAACGATTTATTAAGCCTTAAAAAGGCATACAAAAATGATTAAAATAAGGCAAGTCAAGGGTAGTGTTCGTTAGTATAAGAATATGCAATATGTGTCTCGTAATGTATTCGATTTATATTTTTTATCTATGTAATATTAAATAATTATATATATATATATATATATATATATATATATATATATAATTATATATATAATGCAGCACATCTTAGTTGATAGCATTATTTAATTATATATATACACACACTCTCACACATAAATAAGTATAAATATATAATCATGTTTTTGTTAAAATTTCACAAAAAATATTTACATAATAAATTAGATTAATTAATTAATTATTTAAAAAAAAAGTGTACTTTATATTACATAATAAATTAGATTAATTAATTAATTATTTAAAAAAAAAGTTTACTTTATATTATAGACATTTTGATTATCTAAATATTGTATATAAAAATTGTGATCCTATTTAGCACTATTAAGCGTTAATTAAAAAGACCAATAGGTAACTTATGTACCTACTCCGTTCTCGGCCACTACCCCGTTCCGTCCCCTATCTACAAAGTCATATTTACTTTTAATAGACATATTTATGTATATGATATCTCTTTATATATATATATATATATATATATATATATATGTATGCTTATTAAATATATGTTATTAAAGTTAATGGAGTATTTACGTATTAATTAAATAGGATACAGTTGGAAGAGAAAGTTAGTGCACTTAGAACATATATATCCGTTATAGGCTTTATGTTTATCAGCCGATGAATATTTATTATTAATTTATTATTATGATTTTTATATAATCTGATATTCAGATCTAAATCACAATATCGCGACTACTCTAAGATAACAGAGATTAAGTTTTATCTGGAGTAGATAAGCTATGAACAATTTATATTATTATTACTATGTATCATTTGCAGGTATTACATGTTTAGTTATCAGTAACCCTTGAATAACAAGTATTCTATTAAGGTGGTATCCCACTAAAAGATTTTCCGGCAACTTGTCGAAAATATTGTAACTTTAAAACCATGTTCTATCAAGTTGTAATGGGATACCCCCAATAAAGTTATTATATTTATTATTATGAATGTAAGGTGGTTTCCCACTAAAATTATAGTTAATTTGATAGAAAATCTTTTAAAGTTAAAATATTTCTGGCAAGTTTCCGGAAATACTTGTAGTGGGATACCCCCTTACGTGAATTATTTAATATTTCATTATTTCAAAGGAGTCCATAGGAAATAATTGAAAATAACAAGTAAATCATATGGAGATATGACTTTAAATAACCTAAAATAGCGAGATATATAAGGAGGAAGTAGATTGGGTTAAGTAAATGTGAATATTACATTATGATTATAGAATAATTCTTCTTTTGTATGAGGTTGTATGGAAATGGTGAGATGAATGTATAATATATTGTCTAATTCATGTATAGGATATAAATTGTAAATAATAGTTTATTGTTTTATCTATTATTATTATATGGGTTAATACCATAGATTTATAGTTTACTAGAGGTTAATACATACAAACATATTCTAAAAACTATAGGAATTACAAAAAAAAATAAAAATATAAATACAATTAAAAATATTATTTGAACTGTAGTAAAAATTGGGGGGGGGGAAACAATATATAGGAGGTACCCCTAGATTTTAAAGTGGGGGGATATAAAGATATCCCCCTCTGTTGCAGAGCCCCTAACTACTAGCTAGCGACTCTAGTGATATGAAGTGGATGACTCATATTAATGTGAAGTCGGATGCGTTACGAAAATGATATCACCAACAATATTACAATTTTAAAACTACTCACTAAATATTCTACGTTACATTAATAGACATATCATTTGATTTTATAATTAATCAAAAAACAAAATAAAGTTAAAATATGGGTAAGTAAATACTCATTATTGTGGAATATTAAATACATATACTATTATAATTAATATATATATACTCAAAAAGTGAATAGAGATGAGGTTAAATATATTATTTTTGTATATTTAAAAAAATCTTAATTATGTAAATACAAACATATTCAATAATAAAGAATAAATTATTATAGAATTTAATAACGATAGGCTTACATTATTGATGATCATAATGATGAATAAAGTATAATAAATGGCGAATGATATTTAAAGTTACAATAATGAATGGTGAAATTATAGAGTTTAAATATTATATATATATTAAGTGTTAATTTATAATTTTACATATTAATTTTTTTACTACATTAAAACTATATTCAATAAAGTATAAAATTAAAAATATAACCTATGTATATTACATATTTATAGAATATCAGTTATTTATGAGTCCTTAAAATTAATTGAAAAAAATAGATTACTAATAATATTTATTTTATTATATTGTTACAATAAATATAATTATATAATACATATTAATTTAAATTATTTATTAGAATTAGAAATAAATAATATCAAAGTTCCGTATATTTAATATTTAAATAGAAATATATCATACTTTATAAACTATATAATACATAATAAATGGTATAGAAAATATAAATAGTTTAAAAAAAATAAAAATGCGGTAAAATTGATATTTAGAACAATATTACGATTAATTAAAATAATGGGTATATACAAATAACAATATTAATTATAAATGTATGCATAAATAATTAAATTTATATAAATATATATATATATATATATATATATATCACAATGTCAAAGAATATAATAATAATATTAATTAAAATCATAATAAATTAATTTAATTTTATCAATAACATATAAATAAAGTTCGCATTATTATATGAATTCTTATAAAGTTTACTCTAATTAATTCGTATAAAACTAACAATTATTAAATTATATACAATAAAACTACATACCTATTTTTATCACAGTCTAAAATAATCATACCATATAATCACAGTGATATATATATAAGTTATAACTTCGATTAATTGAGCTTCTTCAGACATGCACTCAGGTGCAAAACTTCCGGTAAAGTGAAAGAGAATTGCTCAATCAGATATTTGTGATAATACTCTGGAGCGTCTTGCCTCATGTTCAATAACTCCATTAACAGAATGCCATCAAAACTCTTAAACCTATGATGTTAGATAATAATTAATTACAAATTATATAGTTACCTGTTACCATCCTATTACTAAAAATGATATAGTCATTGTTGTTATTTAGTCAGGGTATTTTAATAAAATATCTACTCTTAATACCTATCACATATACTGGGGAGTATTCCATGTTATACTTATATTTATAAATTACATAAACAATAATAGATATACTGTAAAATAACGTACTTATCTTTGTGCAGACTCAGATTATTGTCTTCCATCCATTTATTGACGTCGGTATTCTTCCAAAGATGAACTTCAGTCTTTTCACACGACTTAGAAGGTTCCGCTAATATATTTAAAATATTTATTTTATAAAACATATTATTTATTAATTATAATTAAATTTAACAAATTATTTAATTTTCTTATTAAAATAATTATATTATTAATTTTAACAAAATAAAATATAAGCTATAAACTATAAAATACATATTATGTTTTACATTTATAATATTAATAAATGATATTTTCAATAAAATGATTATAATATATATATATATATATATATATATTATCCATAATTCATTTATAAATTATATTAAAAATAATGTTATATATGTAATGTATTCTTAACTAACCAAAACTAAGACTTTCGCGCTTATCTTGAATCATCGATTCTTTTACTAATCAATAAATACAATTTATTTATATAATATTGATATACATTTTTAATAATTCGATTTAAATGTCAATAATTTAGTAAGTTTACTCAGTAAGTTAATTTAGTAAGTACAGTCAACTCCGAAAAAGTCGGACTCGCAAGGTACTGGGAAAACTGTCCGACTTATCGAGAAGTCCAACTTATCCGTAGTCCGACTTACCGAGAGTTGACTGTACTTATTAAATAAATATATTAATGTATCAATCTGTATACCGGAAACCTTGTTTTGGAGATAATTTTCCTCTTTCTCCTAATTCTTTCATCAAATTTTCCATTGCCCGATTAAAATTTCTTCCTTCGCTATTACGTAAAATATAGAGTAAATATTTGTAAATATATAATCATGGAAATCATGTAATTAGTTAATTCAATATAATTATTGTGAATAAAATATTTTGTTTATTATTTTATGAAAATATGTTTAAGTATAAAAAAATATTAATTTGTATATATAATTGATGTTAAATAGATACAATGAAATTACATGATATTATAACAATATAAAATAATCATATATATATATTTATATATATATATATATCAAATAGTACATGGGAAACAAAGACAATTTTCTCAATAAAGTATGTAAGAGTAATTAAAATGATTGGAAATGAATCTAGTATAATAATAAATGTTTAAAACTATTAACAATTTATAGTGTACATATATATACTACATATATATATATATTTTTTAGATATATTATTTTGTACGATTGCAGATTATTAAGAAGAGCATTGATAATTTAAATGATTCAATCCCACATAAAACCAGAGAGAAAATTAATTAAATTAGTAGAATTAAACTATATTATTAATATGTTAATCTTTATAAATTTTAATGTTTAATTTCAGTTCAATGAAAAGTTAGTTTATATTATGATTAAACAATATTAGATCAATAATATTAGTATCCATTTGTCAATTGTTCAATGAAATAAAACATTAGAAATTTGAGAAATTTAATGTTAAAATATAAAGTATATATAAAGTTATGGAGAGATTTTTAAATGTTCATGAAGTTTGAAACTCTAATATCAGAAAATAACGTATGTAATGTATTATTAATTGGTTATTATTTATTATTTATAGGTAATAGTCTATATATAGGCTTAAATAGTGAAAGGATTATTTAATGAAAGAGATGAATTATATTTGTATAATTATCTAATAGAAGATACAGAATGTTAATTATGCCTTTATAATAAAGTTCATTTTTCTATAAGGGACGGATCAATTATAAACGATGGGATTAATGATATTTATATACTTGATTTTAAATATTGGGAGAAATAGAAAATTAGATAATTAAAATAATCTGTGTCTGAATTTTGTTGACCAACTAATATATTCTCATATATAAGTGTATATATATATATATATATATATATATACGTATATTTATCGATATGCCTTAACATGAGAGCGGCTTCGAAGGGACATTAGAGCCATATATGGTTATAAGGGAAAACTTCATCTAAGTTTCTGGATGGGATGAAAGGACTTTTATTTATTTTATTTTTATTTGGTGGCGTCCGCCACCAAATAAAAATAACAATATACAATTTTAAGATATTTATTAATATATTTGTATGAATTAAAATAACAATCCCATTACACTTTTACTGCATACAAACACATGAGCACACTCGTCTACGCTAGTCTAACTAAACCACTGACTACTGACCTCAGATCGAAGTAGAGTTTGTTAGCGGTGAGAGCGCCGAGCCACCCGTCGGGTCTGTAGCGACCTTCGACCCTCAACGGAACTATGGACCGGTTGCACTTGAAGGCGTACTCGGCTTCTACGGGTGCGAGAGAGTTCGTTGTATTAGAGTGGGTTCGGTGTGTGGGAATATGATGATGATATAAGTTTTATTTAGCACTAAAATAGGGTCATGACCCCTTCGCTCGTGCGAGAAGAAAATAATAATAAACTAATAGTAATACGATAATAATTTAATAATAATATACATTGAATATAACACAAACATAATAATTGATATAGGGGAGTGTTATATACTATAGTCAGCAGTGATATAGTAGAGTGTTATATACTCCAGACTGCATTGATATATACGAAAATATCAGAGTGTTGATTTTGTATATTGGACAATGGGACCAATGGTCAAATGTACACAATAGTAGGCAGCTACCATTGTTACTGGGCATTGCATCAACTGTCTGTCCATATGAACTACTTACGGCTACAACTGTCACACCTTAATTCAGACCGGTTATATTTAAAATCATATTTATATTTAGATTTATAAATATAAAACGTAAAATATAAACGTATTTATCGTAATCTAGCAGGTGAAAAGTGAGTTAAAAACAACGTATATTTTCGATAAATCCACTACTATAAAGAGTTGTTATAACGTATATAATTATAATATAATTATTATACTACTCGTACACATTTGTACACTCGTGATATTCGTTTAGTCTATGATAATGATAATTAGTTGTACGATTGATATATAGAGTATACACTGTACAGTAGACCGGTTCGTTCGAATCAATTTTTAATCCTTCATATCAAATATAATACATATCTATATTTTAGTATAATATGTATTAACAATTTTTATAAAAAATAGTTACATTTGGTCACGAAGCATTTAAGTTTGAAATATAAATTATTATTTTAAAATTTAATTCAAAATATTACATGTATAATAGTCATTCACCATCTTATTATCTTTGATGTTTACATTTAAAATAAAAATATTTAAATTAATATTTAAAATTAATTATGTATTTGTATTATATTTAATGAATTAATATAATATATACCATTATTTATATTTATAATTAATATAATATCTATATTTCACTTTTTATATCTACAAATTACCAATATTGATGTCTCCTAAAACTCGAGAAAATACACCATTTTACAAAGTATCTATTTCAAAATAATTCAAAAAAATAATTACTTTTTTTAAATTAATATATATAATTATTCTTTACATACATTTAAGTGATAATATATTATTGAATTGGATATGGATAATGGATATAAGTTAGATAATAATGTCCTTTATTGAAATTAAATTAATACAAATAAAAAATATGCACAAATATTTTGTATTTCACATTTCAAATACAAATCAAAAATAAATTACAAATGATGTTAAATTATTTTCTAAAAATAATTTTTAATTTTTTAATAATTAATATCAATTGTATAATTATTATATATAAATTATATATTTTAATTTTTTAAATTAAATAGTAATAATTTATTTATATCAAATTATACGATTTTTAGATATTTTTTTTTACTAAAATTGTTTTAAAAAATTCGGGCATCTAAATTGTTTTGATAAATATTTTTATTGTTGCCACTTGTTATATATTTTCCTAGGATATATCCATAGTTGGCTTGAAAATGTATTCAATTTGATAACAATTGAATAAAACTAATTTCTATATCTCGCCCATGTTAAATTGTATATGTATTCAATGTTAAAATATAACGGTATCGTGATCTAAAACTATTTAAGATATAGATCTAAAATTTTAAACACTTATTCATCATAGTATACATAATTGTTATAGATGTGAAGGTTTATAAAATTATGAAGAAAAAAAAAGTACGAACCGGTCTACTGCACACACTGTACAGTGTACAGTGTACACAGTGTACTGTATACACTGTATTATAATGAGATGTTAATAGTAACCAGTTCTGCAGTTAGGACTTTCTTTATACTTCTGAGATAGTGCTATTCATTGAGGATTGATACATTTATTATTATATAATTATATAAATAATTTGTAATATATATATATATATATATATATGCCAGGGTAATTATAGAAGCAGCGTTGCTTAACAAGAGACAATACCCCTTGTGTATTTTGTACATATATTTTAAGATCGTAAATATATCTCAATATTATCTCTTATAGGACTATTTATAACCTTGTAAATTCTATGTTTTCAGTGGATACTATTCATATATATGAATAGTATTCACTGAAAACATAGAATTTATCGTAATTGATTAGGTGTATTACGTATATTTACTATAGATTCACTATTATATTATATATTATTCACTATATATTCATATATATGAATAGTATCCACTGAAAACATAGAATTTACAAGGTTATAAATATTCCTATAAGAGATAATATTGAGATATATTTACGATCTTAAAATATATTTACAATATTCACAAGGGGTATTGCCTCGATAAGCAACGCTGCTTCTATAATTACCCTGGCATTGCCTAAATCTGATAATAATAGTATAATATATTTACAATATAATAGTGCGGTAAATGTTATATCCGGGCCAACATTCGTAGGCTAATTCTACGGTGATAATACGGAAATATTAGTGAACCTGTGATCACAACGGAAGCATTTTCAACAGCTAGCGCCATTGCTTCCAGAATAGACCCGGCTGTAACATTCGTAGTTAGAATAGAGAATGCGTTACGATAAGAAGTAGAGAATAATATACTAATCGGTTCGTTAATTAAACTTTTATCGATACCGTATTGAATATATTTTATTTGATTGTAATACTATTTTATGATAACGTATAAGAAATATTATATTATGATAATTATTTTAATATATTATATTATTTAATGATACTAGATTATTATTTTTTTCAAATAAATTAATAATATATCATATTTACAGAAAATCAATGTAATCATAATATACATATGTATACACATCATTTAAAATGGATATAGTTTACTTTTAATCTATATAAATATTGTCTATGAATAGTAAAATATTAGTAATTATCAGTAAAATATTAGTTATAATCAGAATTATTTTTTTTAAATAATATATAATCATTAATATATATATATATATACAAACACATATAATCCACGTCCATCCATACTTTATATCCGTTACTGAGCAGACATTCCTTGACCTTGAGCATCGTAGATTGTATAGACCATTCGTAACTTAACATTATGTGCTGGATACCTTCACCTGTAACGGGATAATAATGAGCGTTGATCAGTTTATGATTGGTGCATTAATTTACGAACATTTAGTTTAGACCACGTATTCGTGGAAATACTATATAATTTTTAATCGTAGGTAAAAGATTAGGATCATACTTATAGGTATTTTTAATCTTTATCGATTACTTATTAATTACCTTTGAAAAAAATTGATATTTTTCTACAATTAGATAATTATCCCCTTTTATTAGGAACTCTAACCTCTAACTATTGAAACAGTTAAATAATGATAATCAATTAACTATACAATAGATACCGGGTAACGATAATAGACAAGATTAAAGTATTATTTTGAAGCCCTGTAGAGAAATAAGAAACAGAATATTGTTATTTATATTTAGTTGATTATAAAAAATAAAATAAAAACCATAAATAAGTTATACTTCATACTTACGACTCTATATTGACTCTATATTCGTCTAAATAAGCAATCAATCAATACATAACTAGTATAATTATTTTACTATAAAATATAGTGACGATAATAACCTTTTCCATCTTCCGTCTCTTTTTCTACAGCCATACTGGTCAGCACTTCGTTGCTTTTATCAGCGAGTGCGGTCAAGTTTCTCAGGTTAGTGTGAGCCATGTTCAATACCCATAATGCACCGCTGGCCATTCTCTTCACCTCTGAACTAGTCGAGTCTGCTACTAATGCCTTTAATGCTGATGGGGGTGGATGTAACGCTCTTACTATATTGATATTAAGTGAAACTTCATAAAAGAATAGAATAGATCATACTGCGAAACTAAATATATTATTGAGTTATATAGTTATATAAATTATTTCAGACACCAGAAAAACTTATTTAATAGTAATTAAAAATTATTTTGTTAATACAAATTTCTTTATAAATATTATCTAAAAAATTTATTTATAAATTCGTTTTAAATTACGATATATTTTGTAAATTATTTGCGTCGGCATTCCAAGTAATATAATGCGTATTACATTATATTACGATGTAGAAATAATCGTATTTAAATAATTAATCGAAAACGAACATTTGGATTTATTTTAATGTTAAATGTTTCTTCTAGACAATATGGCAATACTATAGAATCATTCATGCGTAAACATTTCCTGAAATATACATTATAAGATATTCTGTCTTCGACATCACATTAAGATATCATTTAATGTCATACTTAATACATAGTTATATTCTGTGATTAGTGCGGTACACACAGACATTGAGGGGGGAAGTCTCAAAGTATGTGCAGGTACACTACTTTTTAAATGGATGTTTATATTATAAATCAGAAAATAGGCATACTATTTTGAAGCCCTTTAGAAGAAAACATATAAATATTATTATAATTAACAGAAAAAAAAATTATTATTAAAATTCTTCTAATAAATATTATTATTATTATTATTATTATATACAGCCCATATTAAATCTCAGCTTGGATGATATTCTTTAATTAACAAATCAGTCAGGCTGACATTTTATACTGTCCGTATATAGAGGCACGGATTATGTGATATATCCGTCCAATTAAAAAGTATTATACCACACTGACCACGGAATATAATTGAGTATTAAATTAAATGATATTGTATGATATTGCGGTAATATTCACGTATGTATGTTTTAATTTAAATCTAATGTATTATTATTAATTCGTAAAAATCAATTTTAATACTGATTTAATTTTTAACTGATTTATATTATTTTTGTTATTTTTATATATGTTTGCACAATAGAGGAACGTTTAACGTTATCGCAGTGTTTAATAAATCAGGAAGCAGGGGTAGCAGGGGTGGATGGGTGAGAGGACCTGGAATACACTCGGTATTGTTGTGAATAGTCTCGCCGCACCTAAACGCAAAGATCCAGATACCCTCGGCGGCCAGCACCTGTTCCCGTGGGGTACAGTCCGCCATCAGTAGTCTCACGTAGTGGGGTAGGGCGCCTGCTTCTATTATGCGCACCTGTTAGGGTAGTGGCGGAGGTTATAGGTTGTGGGTAGAGGGGTAGAACGCCAGCTTCTATTATGCGCACCTGTTAGGGTGGTGGATGGGTGTTAGGTCGTAGGTAAGGGTTATTATCTGGGCACGTGTTATACCAGTAGTGGGGTAGGGCGCCAGCTTCTATTATGCGCACCTGTTACGGCATCGGCGGTGAACTGGTGTTATGTCATAGGTAAGGGTTATTATCTATTATTGTACCATATTATCACTCGCCTTATAATGAATGGCGTACGCATGCTGAGTGTCTAGTACATGCCCGCAAATTCCTGCATCGGTGTCACGCATGACCGCCTCGCGTGCTAGCCACATTGCTATATATAGCGGACCACCGCCGCTGTATATAGGCGCCTTCCTTATTCTACCTTAATAAACATGTACATCTACCTCGTCGCTTTTATATATTTAACAATCTGGGCGCGTGTTACACCGGTAGACGCGTGTGGGGCGGTGGCCCGTTAAGCATTAGTTTCCGGATGCATGTTAAGGTGAAGCAGCCGAACTCGCAAATATTAGCAAACATCTAATATATTCGATCTATAGAAAAGCGATATTATTCACGCTAATATTCGCGCTAATAAACGCGAGTATGATCGATTGATAATTTAAGCAAATATATAGTCGAAAATATAATCGAAATTATAAAGTATAAATATTTGCGATAACGATAACATACGTTAGCATACGTAGAAATAAACAAAGAATTGTATAGAGTACGGCGTCACCTTTAAGAAGAAAGGTGTTATGCCATAGGCTTGCGATGACATATTTACACGTATTACATCGTCGTGCGCTACCGGCTGACACATATTATTCGCGCGTTAATAGATTTTAATTCACGGGGGATTATTACAGACGTCGAGAGATATCGTATTGTTCGTCGTGTTTAGCGCGTTCGTTATGTTAATGCTACATTTATAGCGTATTAACGCGTAGAATATTATATTTCTTTTATATTTAAATGTATATGATTCTGGAGTAGCCGATATATTATAATAATAATAATAATAATGATAATAAATAATAATAATAGATATTTATTAGAAGTTTTAAATTGTAAATTTTTTTTCGTATGAAATATATAATTATTTATGTTATTATTTCCTCTAAAAGGCTTCAGATTAAGATCATATATATCGTATATATAACTATCATTTACGTGTAAACCTATCTTTAAAAGGACAATATATAAATGATACGGCGACGTGTTAACGACCTTATTCGAGTCGTTGATCGCCATTTTGTTCATTCCGTTGATAAGTTCGCCTGCGTGGAACCCGTACTTCTTAGAGTGTCTGTCTGGCTTCATTGGGTATCAGGGGTGATTAGTTTACGTTAATTACCATAATTTATAATCGGTTAATAGAGTTAAGGGTAGTTGGAAAAAATATTCTATTTTAGATAAACGGAATATTTATAATAAAATGTTATTATTATCTTTATAAAATGAAGTACAAATGAAAAGATAAAATTATAGTAGATTTTTTAACATAGTAGTTCCCAACATTTTTTCATCATGACCCTTTTTTTTGATAATACTTGATTTAAAAATATACTATGACCCAATGAAAAATTTTATTTTAGTCATAAATGAAAAATATAAACTATAATATATATATAAATATTTTTAGAAATTGGCTCATGAGTCATGAGTCATGTAAATAAAAAATCACAACAAAATCCAATGACCCAAATTTAGTCATAAGTCGTGAATCATGACCCATAGGTTGGGAACCACTGGTTTAACACATGCTAATATCGTTCATACAAACCGAATTCATGGCGTTAGACAGAATGCCTACGATGAAGCCAACACTGCGGGTGTCTGCGAATATTCTCTCACTCTCGTCTTCGTTGATGATGTAGGCTAGTAACATGTTCGCCTGGTGGTGAGGGTGAGCAACACGTTTAGTACACTAAACATGTTAACTACCTGTGTGGCTCAGTGGCTAAGGCGTCAGACACACAAGCAGTAGGACACTGGTTCGAGCCCCGTCCGGACCATTAATTAATTTTATAAAATGGGTCTTAAGATATTATTTAGAAGTGATCTTATATAATTGTGTATAATTAAATGATCGGCTCTCGTTAAAACCATTAATGCCTTAACATGAGAGCGGCTTCGAAGGGACATTAGAGCCATATATGGTTATAAGTGAAAACTTCATCTAAGTTCCTGGATGGGATGAAAGGACTCCACCAAATAAAAAATAACAAAAATAACAAATAAAATAACACTTGTCCGACTGAATATCATCGAATAATGCAACAAAATAGGTATCAATTTATAGATTGGAAAATTGATAATAGTTTTAAAACGGGTAGAAATAGATAGAATTTAATGTTAGTAAAATGATTAAAAACCTAACGTAGACTAAATTTAAGCCACATTAAAGATATTCACTCAAAAAAGTGGATTTGGGAATATCTGCAGGAACATGTTTGATCTATACAAAGCACGAATATTTTTCGGAAATAGTGCTGACTGCGATAATATTTGCATGTATGGCCTTAATAATAGATCATTGTTAGATTACGTAATGTGTCAGTTTATTGATTATAAATTATATCTGTGCAGCATGCAGATGAAAGCTAACATATGATGATCAACACATACTGCCAGTGTGGCTTAGTTAGCTAAAGCGTCATACACACAAGCAGTAGGACGCGGGTTCAAGCCTCGTCCGAACCAATAAAATAGGTCTTACAAATATTTATAAGTGATCTTATATAATTATGTATAAATAAATAAACGGTTCTCGTTAAAATAATGGATGCCTTAACATGAGAGCGGCTTATTTTGAGAAGGGACATTAAAGCCATATGGTTATAAGTGAAAACTTCATCTAATTCCTGGATGGGATGAATGCACTCCACCAAAATAACAATACAGAATACATTCCCATACCTTACATTTAATCATGAGGTTCCTTACAGACTTGTATCCGTAGAATATATCAACAGCCGAGATATCTCTGAAGGCCTCTCTGTGTGATGTAGTGTTACATATTGACGGCTGCTATTACAATTTACACTAAGAAACTTGCTGCAAGCCGATTGAGAAGGCAAATGAAAGAATACGAATAAAATAGGTATTTCACTAAATAAATCATTATGTTATACTATATAATAATATAATTATTAATAAATAATAACATTATATAAATTATATACTAATATATTTTAATTTAACTGCTATATAAATAAAGATATCATAATAATTATATATATATATATATATATATAAATATTATAATTAAATATATATAATATTTAAAAATTGTGCGTTCATGCAAAAATATCATTATTTTATATACAAAGATTTTAAATAATATATTTAATTTCTACATACTTTTCAAATTTTTGCCAATTGTTTAATATAGAATTCTAACCTAGCATCATTACAGTGGTTCACGATATTGTGTAGTATGCCCAGTAGGCCTTTAGTGAAATAGACGATCGGTATTAAACTAGGCATTTCATTGGACGAATCGTCGCTCGTTAATTTCAGTCTCTCGTCCTAACGAATATGTATTTATAATATATTTTATAAATTACATTTTATTAAATTTATAATCAATATAAATGTATAGAGAGAGTGAGAGAGAGAGAGAGATGGAGGGAGAGAGAGAGAGAGAGATGGAGGGAGAGAGAGAGAGAGAGAGAGAGAGAGAGAGATGGAGGGAGAGAGAGAGAGAGAGAGATAGATAGATAGAGAGAGAGAGAGAGAGAGAGAGAGAGAAAGTGATTGGAGAAGTATATAGTGTATATGATGTACTAACTTTTATGTAATTATCTATAAATAATAATATAATTAATATAATCAATATAAATATTATTCATGTATTTCTATTATATGAATACAATAATAAATTATATTATTTTAGAAAGCGCAAAGTTCGTGATTGATTAATATATAGTTGATAATCATCATGAATTTAAACCTTCAAGTAGCGAAATAAATCTATATACGTGTTGTTTTTTAGAAGATTTTCTGAAAGTTGTTTCGACCTATCAGATGAATTCCACACGGCCACCATTATTCCCTGTAATATACGTGTACAACGATTAATAGAATAATAATAATGGATACAAAAATAGAAAAATTTGAATAGTCAATAAATAAATTCTAAATATTATATAATTATTTAAACTAAAAAGATATAACTAATAATATTAATATTGTTATAATTTATACATTTGTTATTATTTTTAATGTACTACTTTCTATTTTAAATAAATCTATTTCGTGCTAATAATCTATCATTCGAATGGAAATAATAACTATAGTAAGTATACATGATACTATTTCAGATTATATCTAGTGAAGAGTTAACATATATGCAATATATACTTATGGGTATCGGTTATTAAATTATTTGAATTGTTCACAATTTAAAAACATATTTCAGATTTTATCGTTAAAGAAATCTGAAAAAAGATAATATCTTAATAAAATATTATATTATATATTATATTAATAGTGTATAATCATTAAGCTGAATTGATATTTAGATTTATATTAAAATTATTTGTTTAATAATGGCTACATTTAATTGACAGGAGAATTCAATATTGAATATAATATTCATATATATGAAATAACGGTATTTTTTCTATATTCGTATATTTATAGGCATTTATAAAAACAGTGGGGCAGGTCGAATACTACCTATAACAGTACACCATACTAGCAGAAATACACTAACATTATCTGATAACTTCATTACCACTATCTGTAGTTAACCAGTTAGTGTATGTCCTACAACCCTATTACTGATAACACGCCCCTCATCCCTATTATTGATAACACCCCCCTCACCACTATTACTGATAACATACGCTTCACCCCTATTACTGATAACACACCCCTCACCCCTATTACTGATAACACACCACTCACCCCTATTACTGATAACATACCCCTCAGCCCTATTACTGATAACACACACCTATTACTGATAACACGCCCTTACCCCTATTACTGATAACACACCCCTCACCCCTATTACTGATAACACCCCCTAATACTGAAAATACACCCCTCACCCCTATTACTGATAACATACCCCTCACCCCTATTACTAATAACATATCCCTTACCCCTATTACTGATAACACGCCCCTCACCCCTATTACTGATAACACACCCCTCACCCCTATTACTGATAGTACGTCCCCTAACCCCTAACACACACTACTACTACCTTCATAGCGTTGCAGATGATCTTATGTTCACTGTCCAGGAAGTTCACGCGAAGACCCCTGTTCCATATCTCCGTCATCAGACTGCCCACGTTTACCTGATGCATGTGTTCCCCTACCGCCATTCTCTTCTGCTGACTTCCTGGCCGGTAGGGTACGAGTGAGGGGGAGGGTGAGGGAGAGGAGGGAGAGGTGTAACTATCTCTCCCTGAGGTTGTTAAAGATTAATATTCATTAATGTTAAGTAGTTTGTAGACCACTTATCTGGCAGGCTGTATTACTACTTCATTATCATAAACGTTTTATTGTTAATCTATTATTACTATATGGCATTTTAGTGACATTTCATAGAAGACAATTTATATATTGTTTTACGCAATAAATATATAATTGTTTAGAATCTCACTATATGAGATATTAACAATTTTAAATGAAATTTATAATAAATTACACTTTAATATAAATAAAATGTAAACCCAAATATTATTTCAATGCGTATAAAAATTAAATATAAATTAGATTAATCAATTTTAATAATAATATTTACATAATATATACAATAATATCGATCTAAACGAAGGTAATATCATAAATAGAATAAAATAAATCTTTTTTATAGAATTACGTTCAGCATAGGATGAAATATAAAACCTCAATCCTTGAAAGTGAATCCGGTACTAATAACTACACTCGTATCTAGTAGCGTTAGTAACCTCTTCCGTAAATGGAAGCTTCTCTTATGAACTGGACGTCGGCGGCAAACTTCTGATAGGGTGTGATCTCTGGCAGGGTGACCTCTGGTACGGTGACCTCTGGAAGGGTGACCTCTAGCCCGTTATCGGGGGGCCCCGTTAAGGAGTCTACTTCAGCTGTTTCTTTAGACGAAGGTTCCAGACAGTCCGAAGCCACAACACTGGAGGAGACTTCTTCTTCATTAGCAACTGTTCGTAATGATTGTAATAAATATTTATTAGAAGTTTTAAATTGTACATTTTTTTTCGTATGAAATATATAATTATTAATGTTATTATTTCCTCTAAAGGGCTTCAGATTAAGATCAATATAAATATAATATTCTATTTCTTATTATTTCTAAAATGCTTTAAAATAATACTTTAATCTTTACTATTGTTATTCAAGTATGAAGTACATTGATATCATATTAGGGATATCTTCATTAGGGTATTTAAGCATAGATTTCTGAGATGTTAATGTATAGTTTTTAAAATTAATATATTGCAATATGTTTATTATCAACTGTAATTATTATAATAATAATAACAATATAAGCTAACAATACTTATAGTGTAATGTAATAAAAATATGATGAAATATGCTTCTAAATTGGGATGAAGTTATGATAAATAGGAAAAAAAATGAGAATGAAGAAGATCATAAACAGTTAGGTAAACATATTAAACGTATGTGATCCAGTGAATCTAGGTCAAGGGCGATATCACTGTATATGTTTTAATGTAATACGATTGATAACTATAGTATAATATTATCTCAAGGTTCACATCCTCGCTTAATGAATACGATTATTATTATCATGTATAAGAAACATACAGAAATATATACGTATACTCATACACGCGCGCATATTTATGTACACACAATGCACCACTGAATATTCGCTGGTTTAACCGCTGATATTACTCATGGATATTATGACAGATGTACTTTAAGCTATACACCACCACCACAATAGAGAGCATGCCATCTGTATACAGGGAGCCCCACCCACTATTACGCCCGAAGCCAAACTTACTGATATTCGCCAATAATCTTGGGTTGTTATTGGTGTATTAGATATATGTGAATGCGGTTGTTTGGAGAGAGAATATTCCCAAGTACGCCCTCAGATTTACTCTCTAACGACTACACCTCCTCCTACTTCTCCAAGGTCTCCTCTTCATCTTCATCCTCCTCAATTTCCTCCTCCTCTTCATCTTCCTCCTCATCCTATTCCTTCTCCTCCCCCTATTTCTCCACCTCCTCCTCTTACTCCTCCCCCACGACCTCCTCCACCTCCTCCTCCCCTTCCCTTCATCTCCCCCTACTCCTCATCCTCATCCCCCACCACCTCCTCTGCCTCCCCCCCACCCCATTCCGTTGACTAACAGGGGTTGTCGACGAGGTAACGATGAACATCGGCCGCACATTCCGTAATCTTAGCGAGCAATTCCTCGAGGTCAAGCTTCAGAACTTTGTTCACTTTCTTCTTCGCTGCTTTCTTCACCACCTGGCGCATTTGTGTGAAAGTTAGGTTATGGTTGAAGGTTAGGTTATGGTTGAATGTTAGGTTAGTTGTGAAGGTAAGGTTAGGGTAGAAGGTTTACTCTTTTATGGTGGGGTTATATAGTTTATAATCTCAATTTTGCTGTTTTATCCATTTTATTATATGCATATATATACTTACATAACTCGAGGTATATAATAATTATACAACTATTATATCATTGATAATAACATATATTAATTATATTATAAATGTGCTAATAAAAAGAAATATAAAACACTCGTTAATAACAATGTAGTATTATGTAATAATTGTTTACAACTGAGAGAATTACCGCCGGAATAGGATTAGGTTACAACTGCGACAGGTTACAATAAGATTAGGTCACAACTAAAACAGAATAGGTTACAATAAGATTAGGTCACAACTAAAACAGAATAGGTTACAATAAGATTAGGTCACAAATAAAATAGAATAGGTTACAATAAGATTAGGTTACAACTGCGATGGGTTACAATTAGGTTACAACAGTAATAGAATAAGAGGTGTGACAAACCTGTGACTGACTGGCGTCTATGTGAATTCTCTCTTTTACGGTAGGTATGTTATCCTCGCTAGATTCCACTCTATTAGGAGAGTTAGTGTGGTATTGATCATCAGTAAATCATGCATATATATAATAGTGTATACAAAATGATTGGCTTTCATTAAAACCTGGATGCCCTTATACGAAAACCGCTTTGAAGGGACATTAGAGCCATTTGGAAAATAAATGATTCCGCATAAATAAAATAACAAAATATATACATATATATATAGGTGATGTGAAGTATTTCAAACTATATAATAATAAGTGAATGTATACCTCGAAAGTTAATCGATGCGAGGAAGTCTGAATGACATGTATAAACAAATAATATCAAATACGAACCTAGATACGAAATAAGTAAATAATTATAAAATAATGTTAAATATTAACTTAAGATTGGAACATTTTCCTAATGAATGTAATCTGATGGACTTACTTATAGGGGAAGAGTTCCGAGTGTCTTAGAGAGTAATCATTTAATGAAGTAAGCCATTAATTGTAGAATATTAATTAAAATTAGTCATAGTGGTGAAGGTAAGACAGCACGTGTGGTATTTGGGGAAGTAGACGGGTAAATAGAAATCTATGTAGAATTACTAATTAAGTAGTATAATATGTGTTATAATCACTTTGTTAAGGGTAAGAATGCGAGATGTATGATATATAGCACATGAACAGAAGGAAGGAATTTGTTAAAATTAAAAAGAAGTGTTTGCATGACATTGCAGAGATGTGTACATATTATTGACTGTAAATACTGGGAAGGGATAGGTTGATAAAATAACGACTTGGTAGAGTGGTATTGACAGTAGGGTTGAGAGATAAGTTATTAAAGAAAAGTTAATCGTAAATATACTTTTCATAAGTTTTTAATAGACTATTATTGACGGACTGAATAAGTGCAGGTTTATTGATAAGTATATTATCAGAGTATAGCTGTGAATGTTGGTCTAATAGTCACAGATAATAGAAACTTGATACCGAATATAGATAGCAGAGTGATAGCCAATCACTAAGCCTAGAGGAGAAGTAGACAAGGGAACAGGATACTTAGTGTTATATGTTAACACCTTCAGATAGGTATAGAGTATTGTGAATATAAACATAGGATAGGTGATCTTAGTCATCGAATCATCTTTATATTGTTCAAGATTTATAGATTGTATGGTTTATGGTTTAATATTGAATACTGATTCTACAATAATATATTAATTAATATTCTATATTACCAAAGAAATATAAACTACATTTTTTTTACATACCATTTATATATATACATATATTTAATTCATATTATAATTATTTATATAAATATAATTCATTGAAAATAATTCTTGAAATTAACTGATTTGATTATCAATGTTGATTACGTTTTATGTAAGAAAATATAATGGAAATAATAAAATTGAAATATTTTATAACGATAACATAAGTCAACAAATTAAATTCAAATCAGTTATAAATTTATATACGTATTCCCATTTTAATAACAGTGTCATAACCTAGATGTATACTATAGTATACCCCAATCTAATCTCAACACATATCATAGCTGTACAAACCTTGCTATATAGCTGTACAAACCTTGCTATATAGCTGTACAAACCTTGCTATATAGCTGTACAAACCATGCTATATAGCTGTACAAACCTTGCTATATAGCTGTACAAACCTTGCTATATAGCTGTACAAACCTTGCTATATAGCTGTACAAACCATGCTATATAGCTGTACAAACCTTGCTATATAGCTGTACAAACCTTGCTATATAGCTGTACAAACCTTGCTATATAGCTGTACAAACCATGCTATATAGCAGTACAAACCTTGCTATATAGCTGTACAAACCTGGGCATTGTGACCTCCTCTTCAAGGATGTTGGTGTGTTCTAATGCTGGTGAAGACAACATCTTGATTGACAGTTACTGGGGTACTACTAGTATTACTTGTGCTTGCACTATATAAAGTTCTATCAGCTTTAGTACTATAGTAGTAGTAGTAATAGTAGTAGAAGTTGTAGTAGTATTAGTAGTAGTAGTAGTAGTAGTAGTAGTTGTAGTAGTAGTAGTAGTAGTAGTAGTAGTAGTAGTAGTAGTAGTAGTAGTAGTAGTAGTAGTAGTAGTAGTAGTAGTGGTTTATAAACTATTTTCTATATAGTCAAACCTATAGTCATATCTACACACACATAATACAATGTGTGCTATAATGTATAATACCTGAACACAGTAAGTAGAACTGGTACACTAAAACCGATCAACTAGTGTTACGTCATTGATCGCATGACCATGTGAGTTCTCTTTAATAGCGAGCCACCTCTACCACTGCTACTGTTATTGAACTGAACAATAGACCTAGTTCTATTGTTGCTAATTAAACAATACACTTCGCGGTGGCCTAGATACAGTATGCGGCCTCTGCGTTTTAATCCCTCCACACCTATCCTGTCAACTTCTATTGTTACAGCCCAGCTGGCGGTCTATTGTGATGATCCTCGTACGCCGGTATTATATAACCGGGTTGCAACAATGTAACGAGGGGGTAGGGACGTCAAACGCGATGATATCGGTACATTCGTTAACATCCACAATGATATAATACCCCTTCTACTGTGTATTACGTGTTCAGCACGTGTGGCGGTGGTTTGTTGTTGTTGATAGTGGTTACGTAACGAGCGCGCGAGTTTGACACGCCTACCCGACACGCCCACTAATCTAGAATTAGCCGTTGATCGCTTTATTTAAAAAATTGTATAGAATTGATTACATAATATCAGGGAGATAATACCATACTTATTTTATCATAGATTATATATGATATCATGAATATATATATATATATATATATATATACTAAATATGTATCATTATATAATAGATAATATCGATTATGTAATAATACTATATCAATTTTAAATTGTCACACACTACATTATATTATAACCAGAGCTGGGCACGATACTCGAAAAATTTATAATGGATACAATTACAATTACACATTTTTTTCTTATAATAGATACTACTACAATTACTTTAAAAAAATCATAGTAGATACAATTACAAATTCATAATTTTCTTAGTAGATACATCTTAGTAGATACAAATACATTATAATTATATACAATGTATATAGTATATAGATATCAATTATATTTATATATATATTAATCGATGTTGATTTGAAAGTACATATCGAGGAACATTAAGGGGGTATCCCACTACAAGTATTTTAACTTTAAAACTATTTTCTATAAAGTTAACTATAATTTTACTGGGAAACCCACTTACTTTCCGGCAACTTGCCTGAAATATAATAACTTTATAGGGTATCTCATTACAACTTGATAGAAAATGGTTTTAAAGTTACAATATTTCCGGTAATTTGCCGGAAAATCTTGTAGTGGGATATCTACCCTTTTTACGGAAATAATATCCGGATATGTTTTATAGAAAGTGATTTTCTAGTAATTTATAGTGGGATACCCCCTTTAAAGTTACTATTTTTCCGGAAAGTTGCCGGAAAGTAAGAGGGTAACCCACTAAAATTGTAGTTAACTTGCTAGAAAATAACTTTCGCAAAATATTTCAGGACATTATTTCCGGAAATACTGCTAGTGGGATACCTCCTATAAAATGACATATTAAGTATTTACACCTTATAACGTGTTCTTCAATAGATGATATAGAATACATTTGTTGATATTTATTGACATTTAATGATGCCCACAATGAATATGTTAGTGTATTAGCGTTTAAACTAATTAATTTAAACGAAATAATTATTTCATCTGAAATTATACTATGAGCCATTACAGACTATAGAGAAATATACATTATTACAATACACTATTTTTCAACTAAAAATAATCAGCGACCTTTACTTTCGAATGTTAAACATGAATATAGTAAATAATCAATAATACAAAAAATTAATTATTAATTATTATTATTTAGAATTATCATATTTATTAAAATGATTTTATCTTTCTATATAATATATAATTTTGAATTATAAATCAATTATTATATAAAATATATTATCAAAATAATTTCTTTATTTTCAATAAATGTATATAATGGTTTTTGAGAATAAATCACTATAATTGATATATCATAATTCTTAATGTGCGTTCACACAATGAATTAATTTCAATATTTACAAAAGATATTTTATTAAAAAATATATATATATAATGTATATATATATTAAAATTAATTATAAATGATATTATAAAATATTGATATAAAATAAATATAATGACCAAATGATATATTATTTAATAAAATGTATCTGTTTAAATAATTGTCTTAGTAGATACGTATCGTAGATACTATTTATGACTAATAGATACGATTACAAATACTTTTGTAATTTTTATAATAGATACTAATACAAATACAAATGTATCTACGATACTGATTTTTTGCATTAATAGATACTGTATCGGCGATACTGCCCAGCTCTGATTATAACCTATATTTGTTATCTATGACCATAGATTTGTATTTAACTATAATAATATAAATAAGTATTGACTAATTAGTAATACTATAAATCTATGTATATGGATAAGGACTTTTTATAATATTAGGCAATATTACATATAAATAGTATTTATTATATTACATTTAATGTAGTATTTTAATATAGTTTATAATTCATTCATGTATTATATATACAAATTATATATTACCTTATTAGAAATTATTAGCAAATTTAATGTAATCTCTTTACAATGATGATTAAATATTTCCTATGAAGATTAATATGATGTTTTGTTATATAATTATTATATAATATTACCTAGGTAATAATCTTTGTTAAATCTTGATCTCTATCAAACATACACAACTACCTATTAAATATGTATATATGCTATATCTATCAAACTGTACCATTACAGTAGTAGTTTTATAATATAAATGTGTTATATTATATAATATATCTATATTATAACAACTATATAATATACTTTATTATTATGGGGGGAGGTGCGCGTTCATCTAAACAATGATAATTTAACTCTATCTAAAAACGTTAAGGATACATAACTATAGTTTATAATGGAGATAATTACATATTTTTTTTTGTATTCAACAGTTACTTTCCTCCATCATAAAGGATCTGTCTATTTATAAATGTACTTAATTTAAAATATTGTAAAAAAATAGTTTAAATTAATTAAATATTTATTTTTATTTTTTTTCATTAAAATGCAAGTTTATCATCATTTACTTAATTAATATAAAATATAATAATAAATCCAACAGGTTCCTATAGATGTAAATGTTTTATATTTATAGTAAAAATTTCAGATTAAAATAATAAAAATTAAAAAAGTAGTAGGTTTTTATATGAGGTTACTAAGTGAAAAAGTAGAAACTTGAGAAAATGATGTTCAAAGTTTTGTTAAACAAATAGTCACCAAATATTATAAAATATATATATATATATATATTACGTTTATATATATAAATGATAAGTAAAATATAATGGTATACAAACAACACTAAAACAATAATAATTAGTACTAATATAGAGTAGTACTCAAATATTATAATTAGATATACAAATATATATGTGTATAGAAGTTATAAAATGGAAAAATATAAATTTATATTTATAGTAATAGTTTAATAATATTTTATAAGTATTATAAAAAATAAATAATGAATAATTTAAAATAAATACAAGAATATAACGTATTGTATATACAAATATATGTATAGAAGTTATAAAATGGAAAAATATAAATTTATATTTATAGTAATAGTTTAATAATAGTTTATAAGTATTATAAAAAATAAATAATGAATAATTTAAAATAAATACAAGAATATAACGTATTGACTAGACATAGCTAATTATAGAAAGAACATTTCAAAATTGTCTGTTTGGAAGGGTATCTTTTCAACCAATGATATCTTGTTATACACATACGTGATGTGTTTATTAATTATATAGAATATATCTATAATCTATGCTTAATGTAAAAATATAAATTTGTTTGGTAACATATTTGTATACTATATCGAAATATACAATTAAATGTGACAAGTATTTACAAAAAATCCTGTCAATTTCAAATAATTATTATATCGATTACGCTTATAAAAACACTTTATATTGATATAAATACTCAAAAATAATTAATGAAAATTTACAAATATATAAATAATATATTAAACATGGATAATAAATAATAAATTTGTGTTGTTAAAATAAAAATATTAATCATATTTTAACTCGCGCCTCCACCCTTAATTAAAAATATTGAATTTTACACTTTTTATATATTTATAAATATTATTTAAGTATTAAATGTCTTTTATTTGTTGTCTCTACAAAAACTCTACAAATATTTATAATTAATTGCAGTTATTTATTAACGTCGGAATCAATATTAGAAATAAAGTATTAGTATTATTTGTTCAATTTAAAAAATACATAATACACAGGTATGTATAATTTAATTTTCATTAAAAATATATTTGTTATTAATATTACAATAAAAAATACAATATTATTTATATATATAAAATATATTATTTTTAATATACTAAAATATTTTTTATAAAAGTATATACTTGTGTGTTAAACTATTTTAGTGACTAACAACTGAACTTATTTTTATAACTATGTACTAATTGTATGTTATTTATATATCTGTGCTAACAAATACCATAATATTATTAATCAATCTTATCATGTATACAATATGCATATATATGAATCTAGATAAAAAAAATAACAGAACAAAAATAACAGGTTAAAAATAACATGAAAAAAATTTATATACAATGTAAACAATTATTCTAATTTAAAAAAAAAAATTAAATATCAGAATTAGTTCAGAAAACCTAATAATTTTCTATTATAAATTGAAATAATTTTTTTTAATTTTTACTGTTATATTTATTCCGTTTTTTTGTCTTTTTTATTTTTTACCTGTTATTTTTTTTCGGTCACCATATTAATATATATAACGGGAAAAGTAAAATTCAATTATAGTTATTTAGATTTAAAATATTATTTTATTATATTAAAAACATATTAATAATGAATACAACGTTTGTATATTTGTCATATTTAATATAAATATGTTTTTTATTGATTACCGAAAACATAATGAAAATAAATATACAAATGGTATAAATGTAAATAAAATGCACATACCTGTAACTATATACACTATACGACGGCATAATATACAAGTACACGTCTATAACGAAAGTATAAGCACGAACAGTATTTAATAGAATCTATATACACTCATACGCTGTCGACGATGATGGCAATCGTATACAATCGGGTGGTTCGCTACCTACATAGAACAGTGTATAACTGTACGGTATACTACCTATACACAACAGTGTCTAATAGTACGTTTATGTGGCTATACTATCGCCATTACGGGATATATTCGTATATTACAGAATTGTTCGTGGAGACAACGAATCAGTCAAACGACTAAGGTTATAATTATTGTAGCGGGTCAGTTGGTACATTGAGTAGACATAAATAAGGTAGTATAAGGTAATAAAGGTAGTCAATGTCCGCATTTCCAACTGTCCATACTACAATATTCATGCACTAAATCAAATAAATAAATGTCGGCGAGTCGAAATCGATCGTTAATCGACTCGTAAATAATAACGCGATAATGAAATGGACGCGGCGACGATTACGATTGGTCGACGGCTGCGAAGCTGAGCCCGACGGCCGCTCGCCTCAACAGGTCGAGGTCGAACGTGTGGTTAAAGTAGTGCAGGAAGTGACGTTTACGCAGCGACAGTCGAAGCTTCGAGTCCTCCACTCGCCAGATGATGTTCAGGTAGGCGGCGTAGGACATGCGAAGGACGCGCTCGGCGATCACGGAATTGGAGACGAGTTGGTAGTTCAACGACTTCAGGATGTCGCGGTTCTCCTCCAAACGACTGCGAGATAGTGTTGTTGGTAGTGATAGTGTTGTTGGTAGTGATAGTATTGGTAGTATTGGTGGTGTTGATAGTGGTGGTTACGTGATGACTTGTATGTAGTGCATGGAATCGGTATTAAATAACTGTAATCTTGTTGTATATATACAACAATATATTATAGATAATATATAATATATTAATAGATAGTATGGGTTCTATGGCTCGGTGGTACGACAAAAAGCTAGTAAGCCAGAAGTCCTGAGTTCGACTCCATGCAGTTATCATTTTTCTCTTGTGTTTATCAAGAACTTAATAAACGATAAATCATAACATAAGAAAAAAAATGTTAATATTTGTATTGTATTATCTGGGCCCCTCACATTTATTTATAACATGTATAAGTCTATTACTTCTTAATGGGTCTATTTGTATCATGCTATTCTTAGGCTATTTGTATTGTATTCAATATATATATATATATGAGATTTCAATAAATAAATAAATATAATATATTAATATATTAGTAAAATATACTTGACTCTACTAAAAGTTGTAGTTTATAAACGATTACAACTTGGCATAAATATGTTATACCATTTTTTAATATATGAATGTTAATTTTGACTTTCGAAATAATTAAATTTAACATATGAATTAAATATCATCATTATCAATAACAATGTCAACTATACAACAACATACATATATCTATACATTTATCCATACATACATTTATCTATATCTATTAAGTAGGTTTGATGTATTGGTGGCAGTGTACTCTGGTAGAACATATATACTGAATACCATCATCTAAATATTACTTTACACATTATTTGTGTGTATATTAAATATAATGTTCACTTTTTCAAACACTGGCCTTATGTGACAGAACAACAATTAGATAATTTTATTTGTATACACTAACATATAGCATGGTGTATTCAGTAATTACAATGCATCATACCTGACCTTGTGATGGGTATAATATGACCTTGTGATGGGTACATTATGACCATGCTGCAGGTATACCATGTGACCTCAGAATATCTCAATCATTTCATTATTGTAATGATTTTATATTCAATAATAAATATAACATAGTTTTGTTGAATGAAAATGTATTGTTTAATAACATAAGAGATATGCTGACCTAATAAATAACACTACACTATATTGCAACATATGGGTTTATAAAATGTCATGCAGTTCTTATTAGTTATTGGTTTATTAGTTATTTTATTTTTGTCGAAAATTCTTGTTGTTCTCCAGAATTCATCAAAAGTATTTTTTTACATATAAGTAATAATAACGATATAAAAGTATAAAATAAAGAATTAACATTAATTAAATATATACATTTTAATTATACATTTTAGAAGATAATATATATATATAAATAATAATATTAAAATTAATAAAAGTACATTAATTTATTTTACTGTTAAATAATATTTACTAAATATTAAATTTTCTTTTTCATAAGCCACAACTTTTGAGGTGAAAGTAAATAGAATTCTATGTTATACTACATCTATAAATATATATATAAATATATTTCAATATATTTTTTTTCCATATTTTTTTTATTATTTTGTTGTTTACCTACTATACTATATATTATTATATATATTTATATATAAACTAATTAATAATTTAGAATTCGAGATTTTATTTGATTATCTATTTATAAATACAGTCAAAAGTGAATAATCTTACTCATGTTACTATTTGTCTACTCTAGATATAGATCGAGATATGCATAACATTAAAATATAGGCCCGTCGACTAACTTTGCATTGTGATCGTTATTCTTGACTATCTGCGAAATCATCGGAACCACTTTAAGATCCGATACTTGCCGTTTATCCAAAGACAATGAGGTTCTTTCGATCCAACTAGCGATGTCAGAGAGATCACTGTTCTCAACTATAATTACATATGTTATAGTAAACAATATATATATATATATATATATGTAACCGTGTAACTAGTTACATGTTATGTTATTGTTATCATTATTGAAAGTATAAATGGATGTTATGTAATATTATGTAATAGTGTGATTGAGAAATGATTTGTATTTAATAGTGTGATGATATATATTTAATAGTGTGATTGTGAAATGATGTGTATCTGAGCGTGACGGTGAATAGTATAAATGCGTGTGCACATGGGTAATGAAAACAATGCCAATATAATCATAAAATAAATAAGATCTAAGAAACAACACGATTGATAACATAGTAAGTAAATTATATTTACTTCTTGGATCGCGAACCCAGCCGGCAAGGCTACATTTGGTGACAGCGGCGGGATCCAAGAAATCAATCGCTCAGGAGTAATACGAGAAACCCGGAAGTACACACGGTACCCGGTAACACAGAAGAGCCAGTCATAGGATCATAGGGACCACAGGTTTATTTGTTCTATGATTATATTGTGCAGTGGACATTACCCATTGTGAAATATTGTGTGATATAAATCGTGTATGATAAATTGTGGATTATCATAAGAAGATATAGTATTAAATACTGATTTATTATATTGATTATATTTATTATTATATATTATAATTGTGAAATATTGTGTGATATAAATCGTGTATGATAAATTGTGGATTATCATAATAAGATATAGTATTAAATACTGATTTATTATATTGATTATATTTATTATTATATATTATAATTGATTATATTTATATTTTATATTATTATTTATTATATTTAATCTTTATTTATATAATAGTTTATGAAGTTAAGGTCGGGCACTATGACCGATACTAAAGATATAAAATTAGGAGTAGATGATACTTCGTATAATAAATTAAGCATGTATGATGGTAGCAGTAGCGTTAAGATATGGTTAGACAGTGCCGATAGCTGTATAGCCATAAAAGGGTTGAAAGAGGATGCGGCGGCATCATATATATTATATCACTTAGCAGGGCAGGCTAGAATAGAGGTATTAATGTTAGGGGAGGACTTAACTAAGGTAGATCAAATTAGGAAGGCATTATTAGATAGATTCGAATTCGAAAATAGTATAAACGAAATAATATATAGAATTATGGCTAGGAAACAGAGTAGTGAGGAAGGAGTTATGGAATATTTAGATGCGATGTTAGGACTAGGGCTAGAATTGAAACAACAGGAGGAAAAATGGGAGGGAGTAATTGTAGAAAGTATAAGGAAGAACTTAATATCTAATGAGTTGAGGAGGAGCCTTATTAATAAGAATGCTTTATCATTCAAGGAAATAAGAGATCATATTCGGAAATGGAATATTGTGGGGGATGATAGTAATGATGTAAATTGTTATAGAATAAATAGTGATATGTATAGAGGAAATAGTGATATGTATAGAGGAAATAGTGATATGTATAGAGGAAATAGTGATATGAGTAGAGGAAATAGTGATATGTATAGAGGAAATAGTGATATGTATAGAGGAAATAGTGATATGTATAGAGGAAATAGTGATATGAGTAGAGGAAATAGTGATATGTATAGAGGAAATGGTGACATGAGTAGAGGAAATAGTGATATGAGTAGAGGAAATGGTGGTATATATAGAGGAAATAGTGATATGAGTACAGGAAATGGTGAAATGTATAGGGGAAATAGTGATATGAGTAGAGGAAATGGTGGTATGAGTAGAGGGAACGGTGGTATGTATAGAGGAAATGGTGTTATGTATAGAGGAAATAATGAGAGAGGTACATATAGAGAAAATAGTGCTATAAGTAGAGGGGGTTATATGGGATATAGAGGTAGACCAATACAATGCTATAGATGTGGCATGCATGGCCATTTAGCAAATGTCTGTAGAAATTTTTACAATTTTCCCAATTAAGTGCGCATTGGGAAAATTGTAAACAGCGCGTTGGTTTAATAGGTAGTTGTGAAACAGTGAATATTAACATAGGACAACATACTTTAAATTGTACGTTAGACACCGGAAGTCAAGTATCAATTGTTCCATTGTGGTTTTTTGAAAAATTATATGGAGTAAAACTACAGACTAAACCTGATTGGCTAATAGTTAAATCAGCAAGTGGAGATACTATGAAATATATAGGATATTTTATGACGGATATTAGAATTTCGGGTATAATAATTAGGAATAAGGGATTTTTAGTTACGAATAATGATACATTAAAAATAATAGGTATGAATATATTAAGGGAACTAAGGTTTATAGGTAAACAGACAACGTTAGGAACAGGGGATAAAACGGTTAAGGTAAATGCATTAGAAATTCATAAGAGATTAATAAATGAGGATATACATATAGATAGTAATACGAGAAAGTTATTAGAAAATTTATTAAATAAATATGAGGATATATTTGCAGTAAGTGGTATTAATTCTCCTTCATCTGCTGGTAGTCATCGTATAAGGACGATAAATGACATACCAGTATGTCAACCTTACAGAAGGATTCCTCCAACTGAAGTGAAAGCAGTCAAAGATCATATAAATAATCTAATAAGGGAAGGAGTTATAGAAGAATCATCAAGTATGTATTCCAGTCCTATTGTGTTAGTTAAAAAGAAATCTGGAGAACTAAGAATGTGCGTGGATTATCGTAAACTAAATGCGAAAGTGGTAAGAGATCAATATCCATTACCTAGAGTTGACGATTCGTTGGACGCTGTAGCAGGGTCAATATGGTTTACCACACTTGATCTAAAGTCAGCATATAGTCAGATACCTGTAATACCAGAGGACCAAAACAAAACCGCATTTTCGACACCGTTTGGTCTTTATAATTTTAAAAGGATGCCATTTGGTCTTGCAAATGCACCAGCAACTTTCCAAAGAATAATGGCCAATTTATTTAGGAGAGAGTTAATGCAGGGAGTAATATGTTATTTAGATGATATCCTTATATATTCACATACAATTGAAGAACATCTCAAACTAATAGAAATTGTACTAGATAGACTCCAATCTGTAAATCTTCGATTAAACAGTGAAAAATGCTCGTGGTTCCATAAATCAGTTAGTTTTCTAGGACATATAATTTCAGAAGATGGGATAGCGACAGATGACGATAAACTAAAAGTAGTTAGAGATTGGGAGAAACCACAAACGATTAAACAATTACGTTCATTTATAGGTTTTGCCTCTTATTATGGTAAATTTATACCTAAATTTACTAGTCTATGTAGACCACTACATGAATTGATTATAGAGAAGAATAATGAGAGAGGTACAGTAATAGGGAGGAGATCAAGTACTAAGATTGAATTAGTGTGGAGTATAGAAGCATTAGAAGCTTTTGAGAATCTGAAAATCAAATTGTGTTCAACACCAATACTGGGATACCCAGATTATCATAGGAAATTCAGATTAGATATAGATGCTTCAGACTATGGATTAGGAGCGGTTTTGAGCCAGGAATGTAAAGGAAAAATGAACGTTATATCATATGCTAGTAAAACGGTACCAAAAAGTTGGAGGAAGCCTGATTATTCTTCGAAACGGTTAGAGTTTAACGCCCTGGTATGGGCAGTAACAAAGAAATTTAATCATTATTTGATTGGAACCGAATGTGATGTATATACCGATAATATTGCACTATCATATATAAATTCAACACATAAATTAAGTGCTTATGAACAGAGAGGAGTTTCGAAATTAGCCCCTTTCAAACTAAATTATATATATAGAAAGGGAAGGGAGAACGTAAACGCGGATGCATTATCCAGATTAAATAATGTAGAAGTTAATTCGAAGGGTTTGGTAGTAATAGACAAAGTAAGTAATACTGACCTAGGTACAGACTTAATACCAATGTTCAGTAGAGAGGAGATCATTAGTAAACAGAAAGAGGATGATGAACTATGTGCGATACGAGAAAAAGTAGAAAAAGGTAATACAAAATTTGAAATAATAGATGGTGTTTTATTTGCGAATAGATGGGGAAATGAAGCATGTAGGAGGATTATGATTCCAAGATCCTTAATATTTCAGATATTAGAAGGAATACACGATGGCTGTGGACACCAAGGTATAGAAAGGGTAATTCATAGAGTTAATTTAGAAATGAATTGGAAAGGGAAATATAAAGATATCCGTGATTACATTAGAGGATGTACAGTATGCAACAAAAGTAAGGGAGTAGGAGATGGGCCCGTAAAAATGGGAAGGTTATCAGCGAGTAGACCACTAGAGATGATATCAATAGATTTCATAACTGTTGACAAATCATCAGACGGTAGAGATTCAATTTTAGTAATCACAGATATCTTTACTAAATTTACAAAGGCTGTTGCCACTAGAAATCAATCTGCTTTAACAGTGGCAAAAGTTATTTTAAATGAGTGGATATATAATTTCGGAATACCCGAAAGAATACATTCAGATCAAGGAAGGAATTTTGTTTCATCTTTAATAAAGGAACTATGTATGTTATTATGTATTAATCAAAGCAAAACAACATCTTACCACCCAGCCGGTAATGGTCAAACTGAAAGAATGAATAGAACCCTGTTATCATTACTAAGATCGTTATCTGAAGAAAAAAAATCTAAATGGCCACTATACCTGAATGAGTTAATTCATGCATATAATATACTAGAACATTCATCCACTGGTTACTCACCATTCTTCTTAATGTTCGGGAGAGAAGAGAGAATACCGATACAACAGAAAATATTAGGTAATATAAACAGATGTAAGGATGACTGGATAATAGGAATGGGTAAGAGGATCATTGAAACTAAGTACAAAGTAAAGATAGCTTTAGAAAAAGCATGGAAGAAGAGGAGTGATGGAATAAATGGTAAAGTAGTAGATACTCGATTATATTATGGAGATAAGGTAAGAATTAAGAGAAGAGAACTAGGGAGGAAGAAACTGATGAACATATGGTCCGACAATATCTGGAGTGTGGTAAGAAGAATGGGAACGAATGAAACTTATGAAATAGAAACGGGAGATGGAAAATCGAAGGTATTACACCGCAGTAATATGAAGAAAATGGAAGTTAATATAGAAAGAATGTAATAGTAGTGTGAATTTATTTTGTTTGGGGGTGAATGAGCTTATCTTTATTATTTTTATTTTTATGAGTGAGTTTATTTTTATTATTTTTTGTTTATTTTGTTTCGGGGTGAGCGTAATCGTTTGTATTGTTAATTTGAGTGAGTGAGTTTATTTTTTATTTTATTTTTGTTTATTTTTGTTTGGGGGTGAGTGTAACCGTGTAACTAGTTACATGTTATGTTATTGTTATTATTATTGAAAGTATAAATGGATGTTATGTAATATTATGTAATAGTGTGATTGAGAAATGATTTGTATTTAATAGTGTGATGATATATATTTAATAGTGTGATTGTGAAATGATGTGTATCTGAGCGTGACGGTGAATAGTATAAATGCGTGTGCACATGGGTAATGAAAACAATGCCAATATAATCATAAAATAAATAAGATCTAAGAAACAACACGATTGATAACATAGTAAGTAAATTATATTTACTTCTTGGATCGCGAACCCAGCCGGCAAGGCTACATATATATATATATATATATATATATTACAATTTATCATTACTAATTCATTATATTTATTCCAATTTATAAATTAAAAATAAATATTCAATAATACTACATAAATTCGATATTATATTTACACTATAATTAATAATATTTTTGAGTATTCTAAATAATGTTATAATCAAGATATCATATTTATTTAAAATATAAGGAAGATTATTTGTTGTATAATACTATGCATACATTGCTTATATGTTAGTAATAATAAAACTTAGATATTAGATATATTTACTTTATCTTAATATAAATCATTACATATACAAAATATGTTAAATAATATAATATTTGTTATATATATGATAAATAATGAAATTAATAAGTAATACTAAATAATTAAATAACTACGTATTCTATTATAATTCATGTAAAAATAAATACATGCTATGCTAAAATTATTTTATATGAATAATATTACGTTTCCTTTACAAATTCTACAAATTTCTAAACAAATTGTAATCTCGCATCCTGCCTCAAAATCTCGTACCCGGTAATTAATAATATAAAATTAATTGAAACGATTTTAATAATATTAATTATTTATTAGAATTTTCTTATTTATGAATCAATGAATTCATTTACCGAATATTAGCTATAATAATCGGAGGGATGCCATAAGCTATGTTTAGCTTATACTAAGGATACCCTTAATATAAATGAACATAAATATACATAGAAACATCATCGGTTGCTCACTAGTGTACTACACAAACCCTGCACGCTGCCCCGTTCGCTGCACGATATCAGTTCCGTGTAACAGCGGGAGGTAGCCGGACAGGACATATGTCCTCCTCTGATGATGTCGGCGTGACCCAGATAGTCAGAGATGAGGGCGAGGTTCTGCATTCGTTGTAGACTGGACGTGTACACCTTCTCCTCAGTCTTACTGTCAACCGTGGAGGTATAGGCGTTAATATCTCGTGCAATTCATTATATATTTCATTATTGTGTATATCGTTCATTATATATTTCATTATTGTGTATATCGTTCATTATATATTTCATTATTGCGTATATCATTCGTTATATATTTCATTATTGCGTACGTCATTCATTATATTTCATTTATATTTTATATTTAAATAGATGTATTTACGCTAAAGAAACAGGAGAACGTAAAGCTATAAAGAACAATAGCGCTAGGTATAAACAGGAGCTAGGTATAAATGGGGCATATCCAACTTATTCCTTAGATGTATATTATTGAACAGCAATATTCAAAAGTGCGTAGAATTTAATTTAACTTTAGACATCATCGTTTAAATAATAGGCCATACAGTGTAAGTTAGCATTTCTACGAGATAAATGAGATGAAAGTGAATAATGCGCGGATTTATCATCGATATAAAGAAAGTGGATAAGCAATTGAATGTAGTGTATAGCACTATCCGCTACGGGCGTTGCAGTCGAAACCCACTATCTGGCCCACTACTTTTTATTTATAATAATATTTATTTATACATATATATAGTGATAATTACTACCAATTTTAATGTACTAATCTATACTAAAAATAAAATTATATATTTAAAATACATCATATCAATATTCCTCGTAATTTTGTGTATTTAAATTGAAGATATAATACTATTTTATTGATATTTATAATCTAAATCAATTGATATAGATAGAAGTCACTTTAATCTATTTCGACGAAAAGCCTACTGTTTTAATATTTGACATATATAATATGACTAATATCCAATCAAAATCACTGATAACATTTTGTTAATTATCGATAAAAGTGTCATTCACGTATCTATCTTTTACATTGCGTGCCTCGTCAATTGCACAGGTCCACTTTCTTTACATCGATGGTATGTATATGTTAGTAGTATGATGATGATGATGATGGACATGATGTTGATGGACAAGACACATGATGATGAATAAGGACATGAATAGTATACGAACATGTTTCTTGACAGTAAGTCTACATCATTCATCTGCATGTCCTCTATCAATATGTCGTACACAGAATCCTGTACGAATAGAGGAAACGTGTGTGTCATGTATAATGTAAACAAACCGGGTGAATATAATTCTATGATATATTTAACATTATCTATACTAATATGCTGCAATATTTATTTAAGATAAAACGATATTTTAAAATTATAAAATATAATAAGAGCTTCGATGATGGTTCATATTTAATGAGATCTATATGTATGACCTGATAGATGATATTTTATGATTTTGACGATATCATCATTTCATTTAAGTTAATGTATTGAATAAAATTATTCAGATAATTATAATTTTATAACTATCAGCCTATTAATAATTATTGATTATAATCAATATAATATAAAAGATGATTTTATAAATATAATTGTAAATATAGCACATACACCTACTTAATAAACTAACCATGGATTTGAAGTTATTACTGGAAGAAAACATAGACTTGGTGAAGTTGAATGTATTACTGGAACAGCCAGACTCTATGATGTATTGCAAGGTATTCACGCACCTAGGTAGGGAGGGGGGGGGGTAACCATCTGTAGTACTAGGAGTAGGGGCTGGTGTTAAGCTACTTTCACACCAACAAAAACAGCCAGATTTGTATAGCCCGATATTGGGCTATACAAATTATTTATATTTTAATTGTTTTAAAACATTTACCAGATATCGACCAAGGATAAGGCGACCTGCCCGGTATAGGTATAGCTATTTACACCGCAACTGCATGATTTTTATATTCGACAATATCGGGCAATACAATAGGGGCGATATGGGGATGTTTTTTCTCGTGTGAAAGCAGCTTTAATGTGTAAGTGGTTCCGTGTGTAAGTGTGGATATTGTGAAGATAAAGCTAGAGTTATGTGATTAAGTAATATGCTATGGCATACATTGAGAACAGGGTCGATATCACGACAAGCTTTTAGCTTCTATATCTTCAGTGGGGTTTATTAAAATCCTAATGCAATACTTATCTATGTAAATAAATCTATATAATACTCTATTAAACATCTAATAATATAGTTAAAAATAAATGGTTATACAAAATTGATAGTATGATCATAATTATAGACATGTATAACTAAATAGATCATATAACTAATATCTAATAAAAATAGTATATTAAACATTTTGTTTACACTCTGTTAGAGTATAATCTTACTACTTAACTAGCTTAATTTAAATAATTAATAATAAATATTACATATAGATAATTAAATAATAAAATTATCGATATCTGAATTTTTATATTTCTAAGATTTTATTTAAAATACAAGTGAATACTACAATTATACGTGAGAAATGCATTGTGCACACATACCTACGAATGTCGCAGTGATATCTCCTGACCAACAGCTGAAGGTCGACGAAGCTTAACAACGGCTTTGTCTTCTCTACGAGGCAGATTATCTCTAGATAGGCGGCGATCAAAGCCTAGGTGATGGGTGGGGGGTGGGTGGCAGTTAGGGGTAGTACTAGTATCGCGGATATAATATATGTTTATTGTAAATCATATGCGTATATAATATATTCTAGCTAAACGCTCTATCCCGACTCTAGAGTCCCATTTCCCAAGCCTAACTGCCTAACCAACCCTGAGCTTGCCTGCTATTATCCATATGGGTATATATTGAATAGCATACGAATATCAGATACAAATGAACTCCTCAGGGGGGACCTCAACGGTAGACTATATAACTATAAGGGGCCCAGGATAATACACATAGTAGGCTAGCTCAGGGTTGGTTAGGCAGTTAGGCACAGGAAAGGGGACACTAGAGTGGGATTAGAGAGCTTAGCTAGCACGATGTATCAGTGATATCAGGCCATCAGATAATCTGACGAGTGAGGTAGTTAGCTATTAGTGAGGGGGGAGGGGTTAGTGATGTTAGCTATACAGGTAACATGGTGTCTAATGTGGTGAATGAGGTAGGTAGGTATTAGTGAGGGGGGGTTAGTGATGTAAGCTATACACGCATGCTTATGTATGTAATAGCATGTTGTCTAATTTGATGTGTATTCACGTAAATAGATAAGTAATGAATTACTAATGAGGCTATCGATGAGCCACTAATACACAACTACATAATGAATAGGGTGTGCGATAATGCCACGACGTTAGTATGGAGTTATAGTTATAGAGCATTATATTGAAATTAGTTTTCGTATGTTTTATTTCATTCGAAATGTGATTATCTTCGTTCAAAGTCTGCAAATTAAGAATGTTATCCACATTATCGCCATTATAACGATCTCAATAGTATTAACAATAAAACATCGGCGCACAAAGAAGGTAGACAAGTAAACGCTCGCGAGATACCAACGGTAGACGGAGGGGTCAGATTGAAGTGGTCGGCATTCTCTGGAAGGTCGGGGATCATGCGGTTCAAGGTTATGATGATCGGACGCTTAGTGTCGGCCGCGAATGTATTGATGGCTGTTACGAATGACTTGTCCTCTTTGAAGATGATGTCAGTCTGGGTGTACGGAGGAAGGGTGAAATAGACAGATAGTGTATATCACTAGCTAGTGACTACGGGTTAACATTGAAACTTGGGGGGTTATTATGTGTGGGTTATTTCTATTATTATTATTATTATTATTATTATTATTATTATTATTATTATTATTATTATTATTATTATTATTATTATTATTATTATTATTATTATTATTATTATTATTATTATTATTATTATTATTATTATTATTATTATTATGATTATTATGATTATTATTATTATGATTATTATTATTATGATTATTATTATTATTATTATTATTATTATTATTATTATTATTATTATTATTATTATTATTATTATTATTATTATTATTATTATTATTATTATTATTATTATTATTATGATTATTATTATTATTATTATTATTATTATATAAAAACATTGCTAATAAACTTCCAAGAATATTTATTATATATATTACGGAATTTGTTATAAACAAATACAATCTATCTATTATGTTAATATAAGTTTCGCGTGACTTGACTGGAAGCGTGAGGTCAAGTGTGAGCTACTAATGTAACGTTGGCTGTATTACCTCGTCAAAGAGAATCAAAGAGTTTTGTGTTTGGTCGTCTTCATCTTCAGAATCTTCTTGTTGGTTCTCTCTCTTCTTTTTCTTCTTCTTGAAATCTAGTAGTCATGAATACATATAAATTTGTATATTCATATATATTTTTCTATAAATATGAAAAGGTAAAATTATCGAATATTTATCATACTTATGTAATTATGTAAAAAATATAAAAATGCATTTATATACTACATTACTAATGTAACATTAGTAATCTAAACATTTTCTGATTTTAAATAAATGTTACTCTAATTTGAAATGTATTATTTTAAAAATTTTACAATTACTACTCCCACATGCCTATACTACACACACACACACATACATGTGATGACTGAAAAAAGACTTAAGACAAAAACATATTTTGTTATAAAGTTTTTTTTCTTCATTATTTTATAACACTTTAGAGACTGGTTTCTACGTTATATAATTGTCTACATAAGCTATTAATAGTCAGCTACACGGAGAGAGTGAATAGGTTGACCAACTGAGGGGGTCTTGGCTGGACTTGATGTGATGAGATCTGGTGGCCTCATGAAGACGGGCGAGAATGTCACGACCTTTGCGTGAACTCGTCGGATTCACTTCAAAAACCTACGTACAATGAGGTTATATAGCTGTCGTACAGTAATATAGTTATTAGTAAGCATTGTTCGGCATGCATAAACCAAGGCGTTTTTTATTAATTATAAACCTATTGTTAATTTTTATACCATGTCGTTTTGGGTATCAATTTATATCTATTTTTCATTATTATTTTTGTTTATATATTTATTTTTTGTTTACCTAATAAACTATATATTATTATTATATATATAAAGAATTAATTTTATTAATTCATAATTTGTGTATAGTTATATAAAATATTAAAAATTTTTAATATTAAATTACGATTGATTTATAAAAATACCAAATAAAGATTAACATAGATAAATATAATATATTGCTACATTTGTTATTCAAATAATTATGAAGGTTAGATAATATTTATAATACCTTGTTATATATAATTACATATTACAAACAAATTAAATATTAGGGGAATATATTAAGGGAATGCAGAACTTTCATTTACTTTCAGTGATATACATGTAAAATATAGGAGAATTGACAATGTTTTCAATTTTTGTTAAATGATATATATAAAACATAGATTAGTTAAGTATGTTGTTATTATTTTTAAATTTATATATATAAAAATGATGAATTATATGTGAAATATATGAAAAATAAGAAAAAATATAAAATATTGATACATTTATATGTCAATTTGCAAAATACAAAATTGTTCATGGTGTTGATATACTGGAAATGTTCAATGAAATGTTCAGTGATATATAATAATGGTCAATAATTAATTTAAAGTCATAACTAACCACTAATAAGCCCTAACCCATCGAACTACTTTGGGAACGTGCATAATTTTTATTTTGCAGTTATACTCATGTGATCATCCCAAATGTGTTAATTACTTATTCAATTATAATAATTAAAATATCGCCATGGATAAATTCGTTAAATTAGGAAAAAAATTAATTTTTTTTATTATGTATAATTAATTATAATAATGATATGTTATTTAGTAACTGTGAACAAATTATCTATGAAATCAGCTTAGAAATAGAATAGAAAGCATCATAAAATAAATAATCAGCATAATAAATAATTTATTTTGAAATCCACATTCAAAACTAATATAAATTGTTATATAATGTTTAATTTATAATATATAAATCCTATAAATATAACATTTATATATAGATAAGAAAATATATCTATTACTTTATAATATTGATTTAATATTAACTGAATACATACTTTTATTAAACTCTGATATAATACAAATAATAACATTTATATAGGTATTACAATTATTATATAACATATAATATATATAAATTTTATAAAAATAAAATTTATATATTGATAAGAAAATATAAAACTATTCATTTATAATATTGATTTTATATTAGATAAATCTATAATTGTATTTCTTTATAATTTATTTGAATTCTATTGAATTTATATATTTTTGATTTTTCAAATGCGTTTTACTCTGAATAAATTTTGTTTCTATGTTTGCATATATAAATAAGTGTTTAGCTAAAAGTACTGAAGCGATCCACCTAATTTATTCTGTTGTATATATATAAAATATGTATACACAATTCCATAGAGACAATATTAAAAAATACAATTATAATGTATTGGATTTTATAAAATTTGTGAAAAAATAAAATAAAAATATGTCTATTATTATATATGTAAAATATATATTTTTAAAATATAAATGTCCTTTTTATATAACAAACAAATTATTTTTAAATTCAATGAAGATGTTTTTGGAAACACTCAATAAATGGAGGTAATGCGTTCCCTACCTCTATACATGTAAATTCAACAAAATGGCTGTCCCATGGCAATACTTAATGTTAACAAAAATTGATTATTAGTTCTTTAAAAAATGTTGTATTGAAAATTGATTACATTGATCTAATCAATAATTATCTAATTAATTTATACATTTATTATAGTTAGATTAGTTGATCATATAAATACAAATTTTAAAATAAAATGGCATTTACTTTGTAAAATTAAATTAATCGCAATTATTAAAAGTAAATTTACAATAATTAATTGAAATTTCCTCAAAAAAATGTAGATAATGAATTTGAGTTTTGACGAATAATATTTAAAAATAGATTATAAATAAATGTTAGCTATAAATATATCATATCCGCTATAGAAATATGTAAACTAAATTAACAACGAGACGTACTAGTTATCTGTACGTGGGATAACCTTGAAGCCTAGATGTTTAGCCATTCCGTGTACGATACTAGTCTTCCCTATGCCGGTGTCTCCGGTTACTATAGCCACGTTGCACAGTTTCATCTCGTCGTCGATGTAATCGGAATCTATGTACATGTGGGTAGTGGAATACTTACATACGGTAACTATAAGAGGTTGCTTGTTTAAACACAGCAGATGCATATTAGTATATTCTAAAAATAATGTATACATTATATTTCAATAATAGATTAATAAAACGGATATTGAATATGAATATCAAGTTGTATGAAATGTACGTACACTAGATATATCATACTTTATCACTACCACTACTACTACTAGTGTTTCCAACCTGACTCCTGGTCGACGACTCTCTCCCTCATCGATAGTTTCCACTCTTTAAGCCAGTTGTAGAACTTATCTTTGGTGTCGTGGTTTCCAATGAACGATACCTTCGAATTGGGCGCGTATTTGTCCGACCATGCTAAACGGAGGGGTCACGGGGGTCACACGGGTTAATGGATGAATTAATGAAACTAATTTATCGTAGTAATATAGTAAAATATATTAATATTAAGTATATATATTGTTCTCCAAATATCATTAAGTTTCGACTTTCATAAAGGATGCCGCTTCTCTAATCGTGATACTATCACCCCATACATATGGCTACGGTACTGATGTATGATGTGTTCGGCTGTAGGTATATTACATATCTAATTGGTATGGAGATTATCCCTTGAAAGCGTGGGGTAAAACTATACCCATAATTAGATTATTTTTACCGCATTATAGTTTATCACTAGTAAGATATATTTTAGATATATTATTATAAAATATATTTATCTTTAAATATAATGAATAATTTTATATATTATATTACCTCAAAAACTGATTATAATTTATAAATTAGCATTAAATATGCTTAACTTATTTGCCAACCTTCGCCGTTCTTATTGTCTTTGAATCTCTCCAGTAATGATTTATACATGGACTTGGCCATCAGTTCGGGGCAATGTTCCTGAATCACTTCTATTGACCTCTTGATCATGCTCACGGGCATGTCCTTAATCTTCCTCCGTTCCTACACACAAACACACACACATGAGATGATAAGGCTATGGTAAGGCTGTATTCAATAAAGATGGAACAGTCTTAGATAAGTTGCCATGCTAACTAGTATATAGGTACCAAAGATCTGTGCTAAGGAAAGATATAACACTTACACGAAATCGTGTACACGAAACATAAACAGCACCATTTATATAGGTTCTATTTTCGGAAAAATGTAAATTGTCGTATACAATTATATACTTTTAAATCTTAAAATATTGTTTTCAATTATTATTGATATGATGAAAACCAAGAGTATCTTACTAATATATAACAAAGCAATAGGATATGTAGGTTTAAATACTATACATATCTATGTTGCGAGTAAAAGCTAACTTATATTGCATGTAATTTAATAGTGAACATTTTTTTGTTTAGAAAAACTGTGTCAAACCTAAAACTATTTCAGTGATTTCGATACCACTGCCAACAATGTTTAGAACTACTATTTATATTGCGTAGATAGGGAGTGTTATATATTTGCTTCTAAATCTTTGATAGTACACTATAACTTAGCAGAGATTTGAATTGCAGCGATTATAAAGACACCTCGATATAATCAAAGTAACGCCTCGTTATAACGCAGGTATACGCCACATTGAAATAGAGGGAGCCGTATAGGGGAAGGCACTAACGTAGGATCGCTTCCTGAAAGAGACGTCTCCGCTCCTTTTCCACGAGAACTGAACCGCTGACTCAGCGCTACCGTCTGACACAGCTGGCTGAGGGGTGGCGGCTACAACCCCTCCACCCTCTCGCCCCGCTTCCGTTCGCCCCCCCACGTTCACCGGCCTCAAGTGGAACATGGCATCGTCGCCTGCTTGCTGTACGTGGTAGGTACGTATACTCTTGTAGAAGTGAACCTCTTGCTTCTCTTTAACCTGTGCCAACGATGATTACCCTTATTAAGTTAGGTTAGTTGTTATAGTTATAAAACTATAAATTAATATAAATGATAACAAATAAAACCAATTTGCAAATATTTCACGGGAACTTGGTCGCATATATTTAATGAAATAATTATAGATATAGGAATTACTAATAACAATGAAAAGATAAAATAAGAATAAAACAGTGGTGGTGGTGGTGTGGCCATCTATATTTAATTATTATAAAACCACTATACAATATACTTCCAAAATACTTAAATAATATATAGCAATAATAATACATATAACAAAATACAGTATATAAGCATATGTATATATGTACATATGTAAATATCCATACAATACACCACATAGTCATTTAAAAATTAAAGTTATAAAATAATAATAATAAATTATAAATATAACTTGAGAAATAATAAAAAATATTAATTAAAAAAAATTACAAAAACAAATAATAGTTTAATAATAAATTATGCAATTTATCATATAAAAATATAAGGAGACATTAACAGATTTGCAAGAAAATTAAGAAGACTTATTGAAGTGAATAATTATCAAATAATATAAGATGAAGAGGGTGTCTTGTTTGTAGAATTGACAGTTATAAATGTCACGGTTGTAACTATTCAATGTATAACTGGCTATACAGCAGGTGTCATACTGTTGTTATATTTATTGTAGCTAGTGTGGCTAGCACTAAACCAGTTATGCTTAATAGTGACACAAACTACACGTCCATCTTGTAGATTAGTCATAATTAAATCTAAATATAGATTATCTATATCATCCACTATAAAATATGAAACCTGAAAGTTGTAACTATATAAAGACTTTCTTTAAATTTATAAAGATACTGATCATATATAAATAAGTGTAACTGTCAAACTGTCCACCTGTCTACAACAACCATATATCGAGTGTTCAACTGTCCATGCTATACAAATCACTTACTTTACAGCTATTTGGAGACCAATACATATAATACAATACTTATATGAATGTGAATTGTCATCTTTTATTCTATTATAGACAACTCCAACACAGTTGTTTCATTCATTCATTCAAAATACTAATAATTAACATAATTATATTACTATCTTAAAGATCTCAATTTTATAAATTCAGATATTTTAGTAAAAAAAATAATATGATATTGAATAATAATAAATAATATATGTTAACAATACATGTTACAAATATAAATAATACATGTTAATCTATTACATCTACATAGAATATAGTTAGTATGTATAGTTTTTTAATCAAACTAACGATTTTTTTCTTAAACTCTTCCGGAATTCCACTGAATAAGAAGGCTTTCTTCAAAGGACATATCTCAACTTTTTTCGGTTTTTCAACCGCTTTCTTCACAAATATTGAAGCAATTTCAGGGTTTTTTGGATTTATTTTTATCTCTAAAAAATAATATAACAATATAATGAAAGGGATTCACTGTATTATTCGTGCAATACATTCATAATGAAAGAGTATTATCAAAGATTTTACTAAGGGAAGATATAACACTTACACGAAATAGCGTATATCAAGTTTGTAGCGCCACCTACATATGTTGATATTTCAAACAATTGTGTTGTTTATAATGTAAAACTATATACATACTACACATTTTTTAAATCTAATAATATTGTTTTCAATTATTATTTATATGATGAAAACCAAGTATTTATTACTAATATATAACAAAGCAATAGGATATATAGGTTTTTAATGATATACATCTATGTTGCGAGTAAAATAAACTTATATTGAATTAATTTAATAGAATAATGAACATATTGTTGTTTAGAAAAACTGCGTCAAACCTAAATCTATTTCAGTGATTGCGATATTAATACCAACAGTGTTTAGAACTACTATTAATTATTGCGTAGATAGGGAGTGTTATATATTTGATGGTACACTATAATTTAGAAAATATTTGATATAATTATTAGAACAATGAAAACCGCGTCAAACCTAAATCTATTTCATTGAATTTGATACTACTGCTAGCAGCGGTAAGAGTTCATATTAATTACGTTGCATAGATAGGGTGTTTTATATCTTTACTTTGCGCTCTATGGTGTTATATAAAGATTCATAATAACTGTGCTGGTATTTACTAGTCATTAAGATATATTTAGTTTAGATTACAAGATATATTAATATGGATGATATTTAAATACGCGATGGTCAACATTATAAAACTAATTATTCTATCAGCCGTTTTAAATTAATTATTTATTATTATTATGATATTTTATATAATTTCGTGTTTTTCGTGTCATTTTATTTTGTATCATTACAATACACATTATATCTAACAGTATTTATTAAATACTATTTGTTAAATACTATTTAACATCAAATTAGTAAATATATATCTTAATATATAATTAGTCTATTAAATACAATACACTATACGTATTCAGAATGCTACGTATGCATACTAGAAGGGTCATAGGTCAAATGGAACATAGACGCATCGCTTGTTAAAGCTTACCGAACCTTTAAGGGCGGTCTTAGACTTCTTTTTCTCGTTAACTTCCTCAGACTCTGAACTATCAATCTGTTTAGGAAGATGGAGGCTATATAGATGCAGTTAGTTAGATATTGTAGTTGTGCGTATACTATAATTGCTAGTGATGTTTTATTAGTTGAGATATTCTAGTAGTTTTATTAGTTAGTTGAGATATTCTAGTAGTTATATTTTATTAGTCGAGATAATCTAGTTATATTTAACTAATTTAAATATTCTAGTATATTTTATTAGTTGAGATAATCTGGTAATATTTATTTAATTTATGATCTTTCGTTGGTTTATATAATTTAGTAATATGTTGACAGTTCAGATATTCTAGTGATATGTATTAGTTTCGCAGATATCAGTATGCGCGTGAGTGTGAGTGTATACCGATAGAACCCTTACGCTCCTCTTTATCCTCGTTGACCTTCTTTGTGGTAGCTCCTCTTCTTTCTAATAGTCGGTGGAGGTCATTATATAGAGGTTATTTTAGTATACTTGGATGGTAGATATCATTATAGTATATACGGAATAAATTAATTACTAATAAATACACTATTATTTATAAATAAACAATATTTTTAAAAATGTGCTATTATTTTGAAATGTGCTCTTTTCTAGTTTGATCATTGATATAGTGTTTATTTAAATGATGTTATCCGCGCTGAAATAAATAGAATGGGTGATCTTAGGGTTATTCATAATACGAACACGAGTGGGTGTCTGGTTCGAGGCGGATTCACTTGATCCGGAAATTCTAAGGTAAAGGTTAAATAAAAGATCAATATTCAAATATTAATGTAGACAATTAGAAGATAAATTAACGTATAAAATAAAATAGATACTAACTCTATTTTGATAGGATCTTCAGATGTATTGATAGTCGTCGTCTTCTGTGCTTCCTCGTCATTGGTCTTGTTTTTATCCTCTTTACTTTTGTTTTTAATAAAAATATTGTGCAAAGGAACTTTATCGATTTTGTTTTCCTTATTTTTACTAAACTTACTTTTATTTGATTTTCGACCTCTTTTCTTATTCTTTACTACAGGCTTATCGGAACCGAGTACGCTATCAACGCGCTTCTTTGTACATTCTCTATCGGATTCATCGGTGAAATATAATTTATTTGATACGTGATTTTTCTTAATCTTTTTTTTAATATTAAATATCGTGACTCCATCTCCCGCTGGCGATCTTTTCCTCTTTTTAATTCTCCTGGTTTTCAGATAGTTCTTATTCCTTCGCGCCAGGAGTTTTATCTTCTCTTCCTTTTCCGCGCGGGACCCGTCACCTTGGTAAATTGCATCTATACACGCTAGAGCTTTGTCTAGGGGCAGGTCGATATCGACTAGATCGGCATATTCTATCGCTGGATTGATCTTAACCGTGAATACATCTTCATCCGAATCCGGACTGAATGCACATTCTTTATTAGTATGATCGGCGACTCTTGTTTCAGCTTTATCAATGACGTCAGCGACTCGTAAATTATCTTGCTTTTCGAGTGCGGAGGAAACAATATCGGCGTGTTTAATGGTAGCATCTTGCGGAGATGTAATGATGCCGTTACATTTAGATTCTACTTCCGCCGTAGATTTCTCTTCTTCTATAGTAGATAAACCTCCCTCCTCCTCTTCCTCCTCTACTGTAGATATATTTCTCTCGACCTCGTCCACCGAAGATATCTTTCTCTCGATCTCCTCCACTGTAGATATATCTCCCTCCACCGAAGATATCTCTATCTCAATCTCCTCTACTGTAGATATCTCTCTCTCCTCCTCCACCGAAGATATCTCTCTCTCGGCCTCCTCTTGAGTATCATCTAGATCTCTATTACCTTGTTGATTTTGCGCCGAACGAGGCATGCTTTCTACGTCGCTCTTTACGTGATTACTGATATCATCGTTATCTTCGCTGTATGAGGAGGAGGAGTTAATCTTTAAAACAGGTTTCTTTTTAATCGTATCGAAATCTGAGTCGACATTGTTTTCATCTTCCGAGGGAGATGAAATCTCGGCGTCGACATTTACTGGTTCCGGCGGAAGTGAATCCGCCTCCCTTCTCATTAGATCCACTATGGATCTCTGAGTGGTTTTCTGATTCGATTTCGGCGTCGCTTTCGGCGTTTTATCCTTCGCGGCCACGGTTCCGCTAGAGGGTTTCTTTTCTTTCGGCGAGTCCGTTATCGACGACTGAGACTTAGTCTTGTTCATCGTGTTCTTCACGAAATTGAACAGGTTCGTCGTGGTCGTAGCGGAGCCGCATCTTCTGGGCGATGTCTCGGACTCGGAGAGCTCTGAGACGTTGGAGTCATCGTCGTCGTCGGTGGGGGTCAGAGGTTGAGGCGTGAACACCTCTTTAGGGGTCGGCGTGGGGTCATCGGTGATGGTGACGGCGGAGCTTTTCTGAGGTGTGTTCTCCTTGTCGATCTTCTTAAAGTACGAGTCCAGCGGTCTAGACTTGGCATTAGAGTTCATCGCAGTAGTGGTTACCCTGGGGGTGACAAATAGGTTAGGTATTGGAATGCACAGTATATCGGTTACGTATGGATATTAACTATTAGTCTACGTCGTAAACTATATATCTTTATGACAAATTATTACAGGGATGTAACCAAGGGGAAAAAACTAAATTTAGGTATAGGAATACGCGTGTTTTAGAAGAATGTGTATATCGGTGATATATAGTTAACTATATATGTGATGTTATGATTGAAATTTACAATCGATTATTATATGAAATAATAAATATTTAAAGTTAGATATTTAAGTTAATGCTTTGGTCGATGTTGAATTATATATTTTAATTGGAAAGCTATAAAGCATGTTTCTATATATATATATAAACCATGGTAAATCTTAGTCCGGGTAAAATAATTGGTTTGATGATTACTTAATTTTAAATTATACAATTATTTGAATATTATAAAAATATACAATATATTGAAAATATATAAGTATCTTTAATTACGTAATGATACATTAGTATGTACTATTGTATCTCTGACACAATATTTCCTAATAATAATATATTAATATATTATCGAGTAATATTTTATAAATTAATATTAAATTATTTAGAATTTACTTGATTTAATTATTAATTTATCCACATAATCTAATAATTTAATAAAATTATAGTCGAATATAAATTATTATTTAAATGGTAAAACAAAATATGGTAAGATATGATAACAAAAATTAAATATTTTATAAATCATAGCCGTAATCTATATATTAATAATATGTTATCCATAATATAAATGTATACATTACTATTAAGGTATTCGTATTATTTTATAACAATTAATCATATTTATATATATATAAATATATTTGCTATTCAAACAAATATATTTAAAATTTAAATAATCCTAAATGGATAATCAATTCCAACTAGTTCTATAAAAAATAATATAAAAGCATAAAACATATAAAATATACACAGACTATTGGATAATATTAAATTCTATATTATAAATACTATTAAATTATCTGACTATGATACTATATTATCCTACATATTATACTATATTATAAAAAATATTTAGTCATCGACTTAACGCAATGCTATGTATATGCTATAATGTAAATGCTATAAATATTAAGATATTCTAAGATATTGTATACAGAAAGCGAAAAATGTTACAGTCATACAGACTATATTAAGTAATACTTTAAGGTATAATGTGATATATTTACTAGCAAGTCTATTATAGTGTGAGTTATTTCGAAATGAGTATATAATTTATGTATATATTGATAAATTGAAATATACATATATTTAAATAAAAAAGAATTGAAAAGTCCGCCATTATAATAGCTTGATCAGTGTGTAGATAATAAAATGTAAACTATTCAAGTTATCTAGTGAATAACATTTTTAATAGGAATTAAACAATTAATAAATCTTACTTAATTCTATATTATTTAATAATATTCTAAAAAAGTGGCCTTCACACTAACTAAAGTAGCCGGATTATCTGACAGATATCATACAAAATCGAATGACATGAATTCATGTGTTATATCTTTCCTAAGTAAAATCTTTGCCCATAATAAGAATTATGTTTACATAGATCTGTATTTTTATGAATTATTGACTTGTTAATTACTCATGTCACTTGTGTATATGCCTGCATGTATCACACATGAAGTGTGTATTTGTGTATACAGTTTTGTATTTTGGGTTTGGTTAGATTTACTTGGTTTTTTTTATCTGCATTGCATTCCGAATAATCTTATAAAAGATGTTGCGCTATAATTAGCAAACTCACAATACAAATAGGTAAAAATATATGTATATATAAATATATATTTATTTATATAAATACAAAGATATATATATGTTCATGTATGTGCATCGGATAAATATATAAAATGTATATATGATGTTTCATTTAGCAGCGGAACTAAAGCAACCCAATTCAATTTAAATCAATTTATCTTGACAAAAGTCAAAATTAAAAACAAATACTATACCATAGTTAGAATATAGAGGGCGCTAATGATATCGGAATAATATCGGAATATAGTGTACATTATTGTAGTTTAATATAGAATATGAATCTAAAATATATCCTGTATATAGTAAATGATATTATTTACAATGTATAATCAAGTAAAGATTAGGCCCGCCTCAACTACTGGCAACATTTTGAAAACCGTTCCCAACTCGTGCAGTAACCGGCTTATAGTAATATAATATAATTGTATATAGACTAGCGTCCACTATATTTTAACTATGTGAATTATTTACTTTTGTTGTCTGTAAATTTTAAATCTAATAACTAACTCTTTAAAAACATAATAACCGCCCATATCATTGCTGTAGAAAATAGTCAATGATCCAATGTTTATTTTAGTATATGCATATTATCATGTGATTAATTATGAATTTAATATAATTTTAAATTAAAATAAAATCATTTAATTTACATTTAATAACGCTATTCAACTGATTTGTATAGCTAACTTAAAGCTTAACTTATATCAATAATATATAATTATTATAATATATATAAATGTATATATTTATTTAATTTGTAATATGTATATATAACATTTTAAAAATATAGTTAATGATTAATAATATATATTCTACTAAAATAATGAACTATTATAATTTACTAACAACATAAATTATTCAGTTTAATTCATTGTTATAATTATTGTATGCGATATCAATTAAATACATTTATAGAAAATTTAATATGATTAAATCAATTTAAACTAACCTTTTATATGAAGACTATTTCATAATATATTCTTAATGTACGTATAATAAATTTATATAAATTCTTAATTCACATACATATTAATTCTATAAAATGTAAAATATATAGAAAACTTTTTAAATCAAGTAAATAAATAAATTGCATTACAAAGACATTAACTAAATTTAATAAACTTCCTGTAATGTATATATTTTGATAATTTTTATATTTGATATTATATTAAATATATTTTATGCAAATTAATGTATCAATGCATTATTTAAATAGTAAACCATAATTTAAGTCATATATTATAAAAATGGTTTTTTATAATGATAAAGATACAGTTAAATACTGTAAAGAGTGTAAGAAAAGGTGTAGGAGAACAACAATTGTACAATATTCTGAAATATTTAAAAAAGAAAAATATGCAAGCAATATAAGTGATAGAAAAGCTCAGAATATGAATCATAGTAGTTATTTATTGAAGTCATCGAGTTTGCCAAATTATTATTCAAAATCTTATATAAAATCTAATAGTTATCAAAATAAAATTACAAATAGATATGATAGTATGAATGTAGGTAGAAATGTTGATATAAATAACTGGATGAATACAAATACAAATTTATTTAGTGAACATTTTTTTGAAAAATCGGATTCATATTCACAAAAACGATCAATTGATATTATATGCGGTAAATGTAACACTAAACAAAGTAAAATTGATCACGCCATCGATGTTACTACAATTTTGAATATAGAAAATGAGGATAATTCATCTTCCCACTTATCAATTGATTCAATCAATTCGGAAACAAGTGATCAACACATAGACAATAATTCCAAAATAAAGGTTGGTGTTTTATTTCTTCGAATTTATTTTGATTAATATTATTATTATTTCATAAGGCGATGAAAGAATGCTTTACTGGTATGAAAGGACCCGAAAGAAATAAATTTCTTGGAGAAATATTAGTAAGTTTAACTAAAGTATATAATATTAATTATGTTATATAAATGAAAAGACGTATACTTAGTCATATTTTTTGACACCTTTATTTTACGCTTGAATGATTTTATCATTGCATTATGGTCAGGTAGTATATAGTAACTATAATAGTTGAATTTAATATACACGTAAATGCAAAAACTCATATTCAAATTAATTATTTCAATATGATTATATTAAAATCATAATGTAATGTAATAAACTAATATTATTTATAGTGTAGACATACAATAAAGCTGTGTTCACCAACATATACAGCCTGATATCGGCACGAATTTTATATTCCTATATCACCGAATATCAAAATCGGGTAGTTTCGGTATGAACGGCTATACTTATAGGCTGTTTGTGGGCATGAATATAGAATGAAGTTCTAAAAGTAGTGTCAATATAATATAATATTGTTTACTTTAACATCTATTCAAACAATTATCTCACGATCGTTGTTATATACGTATATGTTATATAATTAGATGTTATATAGTTAGATGTTATATATTTATAATATGTTTAAATTCTATACAATTATATTATTGATGTATTAATTAGACAATTTTTAAGATTATTAAGGAACATCCCACCAGCATAAATAACAGATACATAATATATTTACCAATTTAATTAGGTTGACACCATCTATGTAAAGAAAGTTTCTTTTATAGCGAAGCGCATACCATCTGCGTACATTTATATATAAATTACCTATTATCAAATATTTGATTTGCTCGATATCTAGCAAACGACAATTCCCTAAAATCAGCCGAAATAGGACTATGTCTGTTGGTGTGAAGTGAGCGCAGCTTAATATAGAACACATATTTCGAATAAAACTGAATTTATAAATAAATTTATATTTTTAATAATATAAATTTATATATTATTAAAAATACAAATTTATTTATAAATTCTGATTTAATTGAAAGATTTTTATATTTATATATAAAAAAAATATAGTGAATTTTATTTTACAAATAAATGAATATCTCTGGTATCTTTAAAAAAGTATTGAAATATAATTAAATATACCACTGAAAAGTATCATTAAATATTAATATATAATAATATCACGGCAATCTTCATCATCAGAGTGTATGCGACGTATCAGAAATTCATTTTCTGTCGATGAAAATGGAGTATTTAATGCATAAAGGATGTCCTTCGTTCTGTTCAAACTACATCGATGCACTTCCCGACGCGATTATCTTCGATATATTCAAATTACTCGATCCTGGTTAGTAAATCTATCCACCGATGATTAATCATGGATGTTTAATATTGGTAATTATATTAATTATATATTAGTGATTAGATGAATTACATGATATATTAATTATATTATATTCACGTTCTTTTTAGTTTTATATGCGTAGTATATTTAGCGTAGTATTACTCTTCTCATTCGCAATGTCACGGTATCATTTATACCATTGATTATATACATAAGCACAACTATACTAACGCACGCACTCACATACATACTCGTTAAGTTATACACACACACACACATACGCAATCACACACATATATATATATATATATCTGTATTCACTATTTGTATCTATATTAATAGAAAATTATACATAATTTTCGAATAATATTATTATATAAAAATTATTATTATTAATGATGTGTCATCATATTATTTAGTAAATAAATACTTTCAACAACAGCAACAACGACAACGAAACCTACATACATACACCTACACACACACTAACACCTACACACACCTACATTCTCACACACATCTACACACACCTACATTCTCACACACATCTACACACCTACAGTGGTCCTACACACCTTCACACTTACACCCCCCCCCTCCCCCCCGGTAGTAAGTTTAGCGAGAGCGGGTAGGGTATGCAGACGTTGGCGCCGGGTGGCCTGCGATCCGTTACTGTGGCGAGCGTTGTGTCAGCGCGACGAGTGGAGCATCAACACCGCTATCTCCTCGCGTAGCGTACACCCTACGTCCGTAGACATTAAGGTTTGCTATCTCTACAGGGGTAGCAGTCAACTCGGACCAGGTAAACTCGGACCCCTTTTGAAATAAACTAGGAACACTTTTGAAGAAAACTCGAACCACTTTTATGCTTTAACCTACATTATAGAAGTATACTATATATAGTTATTTTAAACTGATCCGATTCTCTTCGAAATTGGTCCGAATTTTATTTCAAAAGTGGTCCTAGTTTACCTTGTCCGAATTTACCTGGTCCGAGTTTACTGGTATTCCTCTATAGCCGTAGCCGTATAGGTATACATAGGGGCGCTGGAACGATGGTGTGTATGTAGGGGGACCAACCAATCAAAATAAATTGTGGTAAAAGTGGGGGGGACCAATACATAGGAGGTCCCCCTAGATTTTAAAGTGGGGGTACATATCCACCCCGTCCCTCCTGTTGCAGCGCCCCTAGGTATAGGTATATGTATTGGTATATGTTTATGTACGTAATGCATTACTTGATATACCTGCATACTTCACGTTATAACACATATATATATCTATTTATATATAAGGTTTGCAATCTCTATAGCCATGTGTATAGGTATGAGTATATAGTTCATTGAACTTCTTTATCTACCTGGGTTCACTTTCGTTTATTACGAGGAACCAATCTGATTATTATTATTATTATTATTATTATAGATATATAGAAATATAGATATAAGTGTTTATGTATATGTTCATAGTGCAATAATTGATATACCTGCAGATTTCACTTTATAATACATACACTATATATATATATATATATATATAAGGTTTGCACTCTCTATAGCCTGTTGTGTATATAAGCGGTATTGAGTGGTGCATCACTAAATAGTGCGATTACCAGTTATATTTCATTTTTAAGTACGAGTTTTGAATTTTATTCAACTAAAATAGTGTAAATACATTGAAATATTATATAAAGTGCAAGTGCTAATTATATGGTAGCTATAGAGAGAGCTAGGGCCCTCTAAACATATATATATAGCATAGTCATCGCTACAGCCTCCTTTTAGGGGCGCTGCAACAGGGGGGACGGAAGGGATATGTCCCCCACTTTAAAATCTAGGGGGACCTCCTATGTATTGGTCCCCCCCACTTTTACCACCAAATTTATTTTGATTGGTTGGTCACCCCTACATACAAAATCGTTCCAGCACCCCTACCTCCTTCACTGATGGTAAGGTTACCACTCTATATGGTATCCGCAACTATTACATCTATGCCTGAACTTGCATCTCTATCTACAATATAATTATCACTCGCACCCCGTGTATAATATTTACTTATAGTCGCACAATCTCAGCTGTATTTATGTGAGTCCTAGTTCTTTAACATCGAATAGTACCCGCACTTGCACTATATAGTGCTGCTGCTGCTTCACCGTCCAACACTGCCTATGTATGACCTACAGATCAATTAATTAGTATTGATTTAGTATACCCAACGGACCCGATCACCCGATATCTCTTCTAATAGCTTGTTGTATGCAGTCGATCGGTATTTTATTTAACACCGATACATTCCTTTGTACATTAATATATATATATATATATATATATATATATATATATATGTATGTATTTATATATTATGTACTATGTACTAACCTATCTGAATCACGTAAGCATTACCCGAGTGTAGCTACATTTACCTGAACTATATATAGTAAGCATTACATGAGTATATAACTTATACCTACTATAACTACTACTACTACTACTACTAATACTACTACTATATCTATAACCACCTATACCTACTACCTACTACTACTACTATAAACACCATACTATACTACCTATCGCAGTGGAATGAAGCGTTTGCGGAGAGGTTCAGACTGCGCCGAAACTGGTTGACTGGCAAATGTCTGATACGCACATTTGAAGGGCACACCCAATGTTAGCGATCGCGAGTAGCGCCCCCTATCTATCGCACTAACGCACGACTACGATTATAGCCGTAGTCTTACGATTGGTAATCATCGATTGATAATTATCAATCTATGTACGCGTTATTCGCATTTATGAATGTTATGATCTTAGTTTAAATTAATTTTAGAACAAATTATAATTTAATATAATACGATCAAAGTTAGTTCTATTAATAGAAATTTTATATAAATTAAATATAATCCATATATTATTTATATTATGAATATATATATATATATATATATATATATATATATATATATATATATGTTTTATATTCAAATATTTATTTGTCAATGATCATGTAATAATTTAGTAGTAAATATCTGCTTTAATCTTATAATATATTTAACATTACAAATAATAGTACTATTTCGGTAAACAACACAATGATATATAATGAATGTGTATATACCGCGCCCTACCCCGTATAGACATATACACCCTTACCTATGTATCGCCTCACCCCCGTGTGCGCGTTCCAATAGATATCTCGTGTTTACAATTCGATGGCATACGAATAGTGAGTGGATCATCTGACAAGACAATCAGGGTATGACTCATAACCACCTCGCGCTATTAATGCTTGTAACGTAACCATTCTACTTATGTTTACTTATGTCTCAGGTTCACGACTGTTATGTGCCTATTAAACATTCATCATCATCATCATCAGTATCATCATCATCATCATCATCATCATCAGCCTCATCATCAGCCTCATCATCAGCATCATCATCAGCATCATCACCAGTATTATCATCAGTATCATCATTATCAACATCATACATCTATATATTAGGGTAGCCCTAACCTATACACTACTACTTGTATCAAGTTCTCTTATCAGCGATGAGTCGTCGTTCATTGAATAATTAATTTTCGCTTTTATAATGTCAATTTTCCTATCGCTATATATTATTATTCACTAGAACAAGCCATCAATATAGAAACTTAATTCTCTGACATATTTAATACTGACATATATAATTCGCCTGCAAATGACTAATCATTATCCAATGACTAATCATTATTCAATGACTAATCATTATCCAATGACTAATCATTATTCAATGAATAATCATTATCCAATGACTAATCATCATCCAATAACCCATCATCGTTTCATTTACATCTACTACCACTACGCGCGCCGCACACTAATAACACTGGTGCCTCCAGGTTTGGGACATACGCACGAACAGCAAGTGGTCGGTGCAAACGTTGAACGGACACTCTGGAACCGTGCGCTGTTTGGCGCTGAACGGCAACCGATTGGTCAGCGGCTCCAGCGATATGTCCATTAAGGTTTGGGCGCGCTTGACTGAACAGAGACCATCTCTGTCTAATTAGCCTCGCAACAGTTGATTGGTCGTAATTAAGCCGATAGATATACCACTCCACCCTCGTACGTTCGATTCGATACTAATATAATTAGGTATTTAATTAATTTATTATTTTTGTTTCGTGCATTATTTACATTTATTTCGATACCATTGAATTAATAGTAATTAAATCAAGTACGTATCTGTATTACTAAACTATCTATAGGTAATAGGTTATTAAGTATGTGTGTCTGCTTTATTAGACATAATTAGATGACTATTCACATTATAATATTCATCAAGCTTATTTCTGTTTCCCACTGTAAAAATGTCCCAATTAACTGTTGTATATTGCGCAATATATCATGCGAGGAAGTATCAATATATATCAGATGCTTAGTGAGTTGATTTATTTGACTTTAAAAAGAATAACAAATCATCATGCTATTTATATATATGACATTCAACTATAATAACAATTAAGAATAATGAATGTTTACCTACCCTCTATGATTAGTCACGACCTAGTTAGCTGATGAATACTGTTGACATATGTTCTAGATCAGTGGTTCCCAACCTTTTTTCATCATGACCTTTTTTTTTGATAATTCTTGATTACAAAATATAACATGACACAATGACAAATTTAATTTTTTTGATTTTTAACTAGATTTGTATTAAATTATAATACAGAGAATTTTTTTTAAATTAATTTTTGAATTAAAAAATAAACAAGTTTGGGTCATAGGTTGGAAACCTCTGTTCTAGATGATTCCACCACCTGCCCGATGTAAACATCTCACTCGTAACACCTATATAACACCCCACTCACACTGCATTAGGTGTGGGACCTCTCTAATGAAGATAGCTGGTCATCTATAGCCTGTAAAGTGACCATGACTGGCCACACCGGTATGGTCAGATGTCTTCAGGTTTCGTCCTCCCCCTGAATACTACTCTTATATCTCTTAAATGTAACCTATGTGTGGTGTATATATCCAATTATATACAGTCAGATGTCTTGGTTTCAGCATCTCCTCCCTCCTTTTCTTGTATCTATATTGTTATTACATATAACGCCATTTTAATTTGCATAGTACATATTTCCAATCGAATATGATCATGTTAATAAAATGCTTACAATTGTCATAGAACGTATATCGCTGTACTAAATATTATCTGTATACTGTAAGAATTATGTTTATAATACAAATTGTGTTGATGTTATAATGTGGTAATGATAGTATATAGTAGATCAGAAGAAATTTATAAATCTAATATATATATTATCTCATTATGATGGATTTTAATATTATTGATTTTAGGTAATATTACATCTATTTTATTTAATATATCAATATCATGCTAATGTATAAAATGCCAGTAAAATTTTAAATATATATCTATCTTAGCAACAATAATAAGGATTAAAATAATATTTTTACGCACTTTAAAAGTAATAAAATACAGAATATTTGTATATATATATGATTTATTATGAACAAACAAACAAAATTCTAGATAATATTATATATATATCTAAATGTATAAATGGATAGTATACAACCATAGTTTGTATACATCACATACCTCATGTTATAAGCATCTATCCACTACCACCATCGCTACCACTACCACCACCACAACCACCACAACCACCACCACTACAACCACCACCACTACCACCACCACCACAACCACCACAACTACCACCACCACCACTACCACCACCACCACCACCACTACCACCACCACCACCACCACCACTACCACTACCACCACTACCACCACCACTACCACCACCACCACCACCACCACCACAACCACCACCACCACTACAACCACCACCACCACCACCACAACCACCACCACCACCACCACTACAACCACCACCACTACTACCACTACCATTACCACCACTACCACCATCACTACCACCACTACAATGACAGGTCGACGATGAGAAAGTTGTGTCAGGGTCGTACGATCGTTCTCTTAAAGTATGGGATCTCAAGACTGGGGTCTGTACTATGACCTTGAGGTTTACCCCCCCCCCCACTGACCACTATACTGCCCCATACTCATTAGTGATAGTGTGCCGTATTATATAGGATATGCCACATTTTCTAGCTATATCTGTAATGGTAAATTTTATACTACAAAATAGATATTTTTCAGTTGTATATGTACTCATATTTCAATGATTTCAAAGATACCATAATATATTTTTGAATTTGTATTTATCTATAAATATGATATTAAAATATAACTTAGTTATCTATATATTCAGTTTGATTCAGAAGATATTTTTCTGTTATATTTATGTCTCAATTCTAAATAATATAATGTATATTACGTTATATTATAATTTAGATATAATCATATTAATATCATTAATTTAAATACATATCTAAATATATATTTAATATTGAATTAAATATGCACTCCTGTACAGTAATTATACAGTGATAGAATTACAACAGCATATAATAAAATGTTGAAAATATGTATTAACATATGACCTGTCCTTTCTATTATATAGATTGTATTTATTTCTTTATATAGGTAAATAGTATTATAATACTTGCACTAATATTACTATACATGTGATGTAGGTGACATCTAGTATACATTTCCTATTATTAGTAATAATGCTTATTGTCCTGATCAGATATCTAGTCATGTAATAAGTTCATTATTTACTTCACCCCACCATCACCATCACAAGCTACATATATTCTAGCACTATACAACACACCAACATAACATGATCACTATGATACATTAACATCATGCACCAACACTACACCTCTACCTTCTCACTCCATTATACAACATCAATACACTACTACCACTATACTATTAAGGGGGTTTCCCACTACCAGTATTTCCGGAGATAATGTCCGGAAATGTTTTCTAGAAAGTGATTTTCTAGCAATTTAACTACGATTGTAGTGGGATACCCCCTTACTTTCCGACAACTTAAAGGACATATAGTAACTTTATAGGGGGTATCCCACTACAACTTGCTAGACAATCACCATCTAGCAACACTTTCCTGGAATACTGCTAGTGAGATAGCCCATTAACACCACAACCAATACACTAACTTATCACCTCTACTGATGTTAATAGTGGACATACAGAGGCTGTGCTATGTCTACAGTTTGACGATGAAAAGCTTGTGTCCGGGTCACATGACAACACCATTAAGGTAGGGCTCTGTCCACCCCTTTACCCCTTCTCCTGTACCCTACCATTCTCCCTCCCTACCATTCTCCCTACCACTCTACCACTCTTCCTACTACTCTTTCATACCATTCTCCCTACCATTCTCCCTACCATTCTCCCTACCACTCTCCCTACCACCCTCCCTACCACCCTATCTACCATTCTCCCTACCATTCTCCCTACCATTCTCCCTACCATTCTCCCTACCACTCTCCCTACCACTCTCCCTACCACCCTCCCTACCACCCTATCTACCATTCTCCCTACCATTCTCCCTACCATTCTCCCTACCACTCTCCCTACCACCCTCCCTACCACCCTATCTACCATTCTCCCTACCATTCTCCCTACCATTCTCCCTACCATTCTCCCTACTATTCTCCCTACCACTCTCCCTACCATTCTCCCTACCACTCTCCCTACCATTCTCCCTACCATTCTCCCTACCACTCTCCCTACCATTCTCCCTACCATTCTCCCTACCACTCTCCCTACCATTCTCCCTACCACTCTCCCTACCACTCTCCCTACCATTCTCCCTACCATTCTCCCTACCATTCTCCCTACCACTCTCCCTACCATTCTCCCTACCATTCTCCCTACCATTCTCCCTACCACTCTCCCTACCATTCTCCCTACCATTCTCCCTACCACTCTCCCTACCATTCTCCCTACCATTCTCCCTACAACTCTCCCTACCATTCTCCCTACCATTCTCCCTACCACCCTCCCTACCACCCTATCTACCATTCTCCCTACCATTCTCCCTACCATTCTCCCTACCACTATCCCTACAATTCTCTATACCACCCTCCCTACCACTCTCCCTACCATTCTCCCTACCATTCTCCCTATCACCCTCCCTACCACTCTCCCTACCACTCTACCTATCACCCTCCCTACCATTCTCCCTACCACTCTCCCTACCATTCTCATCTATCACCCTCCATACCACTCTCCTTACCACTATCCCTACCACTCTCCCTACCACTCTCCCTCCCATTCTCCCTACCACTCTACCTATCACCCTCCCTACCATTCTCCCTACCATTCTACCTACCACTCTCCCTACCATTCTCCCTACCATTCTCCCTACCATTCTCCATACCATTCTCTCTACCACTCTCCCTACCATTCTCCTTACCATTCTCCCTACCATTCTCCCTACCATTCTCCCTACCATTCTCCCTACCATTCTCCCTATCACCCTCCCTACCATTCTCCCTACCATTCTCCCTACCATTCTACCTACCACTCTCCCTACCATTCTCCCTACCATTCTCCCTACCACTCTCCCTACCATTCTCCCTACCATTCTCCCTACCATTCTCCCTACCATTCTCCCTACCACTCTCCCTACCATTCTCCCACTCTTCCTACTACTCTTTCATACTCTTTCTCTGTCTTTAACCGTGAAATGTTACTTATTTATAAGCTCTCCATGTATCAATGCTAATTAACACATGTATATTAGTGTATGCACTATCTATATATATTAGTAGACTCATATATCAGTACTGTCATAACCTAAATATTAGTGTATAAGCTCATTAAGTGTTCTTTAAGTGTACTTGCTCCCCTCTATGATTAATCCACTTTCATTAAGTGACCACAGCTCTCCACTAGTGTTCCCAAATCTCCATTACCTCCTCCTCCTATCCCACGTGCCTCTACGACACATGCCTCTACAACACATGCCTCTGTATCACCATTACTATAACTAATCACTCCCCCCCCCCCTATTGATGTATTACTACTGAGCAGCTCTCTTCTATATGTTGTTATTAATATCGCAATGCTATGTGTTCATACTGTGTGTTATAAAGTTTAATTCTTGCACAAGCAAAATACTCAGACATACTATTTTATGTGCCATTATAACTAGACATCATCACCACCATCATAACCATCATCATCACCACCATCATAACCACCATCATCATCATCACAACCACCATCATCATCATCACCATCACCATTATCATCATCATCATCATCATCACCACCACCATCATCACCACCATCATCATCATCATCACCATCACCCCCTCATCACCCCACCCCCCCTTAGATATGGAGACTAACAGACGGGGTGTGTATTACCACCCTAGACTCCCACCAGGGGGCCGTTACCTGTCTTCACTTCACTTCTCTACCCGATCAGGTCTCTATAGCCTATCAGTGTAGCTATTAGTTCTCTATACATGTACGTGAATGCATGCTAAATATAGATCTAGGTGCCTCGTGTAAGTTATAATTAATAATTAATGAGAAAAGTGTAAGATGACTTATCAGTATAACTAGCCATATTATAATTTTATTAGATAAGATTATTATAAAATATATTTTCATTTAAATTTAGTATAAGCTATGCAATTTAAATGAGGTTTGTTTCGTTTAAATACCTTTTTTTTTACAATGTTTAGTATATAGAATTTAATTTTCTAAAAGTCTCCGACACGTGTTTTAGAAATTAAAAACAAACATTATTTATTATATAATACGACAATGACTTCAGAAAAGTATGCATGACATAAATGCTAAGGAGATTTATTAGTTAAATAATTAATAAAAATAAAAATGCAAGAGATATTAAAAATGTAATTATTGTTTTGTAGCAATGAAGCTTATCATACCCTATCTCTTATATATTAATACATAATACAGCAGCATAGATAGAGATAATTATGCATATAATTATATAATGTATATCAGTGATTCGGATATAATTTATAATTATATTAAAATTACAGAATAAATATATATTGCCGAGTTAAAACAAATGATATATGTTATAAAAAGTGATGTTAACAATCTGCATCAGATCAGTCCTGTCCTTACTATCTATTATTATGTGTACCAAATATATCACATCATTGATATATTTGATTAATGGTAGTTTATTATGATTATGTGTAGTTTATTATTATTAATGTGGAGTTTATTATTATTAATAATTGTTTAACTATCACTAAAAACAGTTGATCAGCGGTTCACTGGACTGTACCATAAAGTTCTGGTGTTTGAAACGTAGGCAATGCATTCACACCATTGATTGGAAAGATTCCGAAGGTCACACAGGGGTCATCAGGTTACGAATTTTTGATTTCGAAATATGTTCTATTTAATAATTTACTGAACGACATTTTTGAAACTTGAAATTTCTTTTATTTATTTATGTAAAATAAGTGATTACAAATAATTAATTCAATATAATTACATTTTTAAAATTTATAAATACTCACACCATAACATAAAAACTAAATCAATATCATTAATATCTTACAACAAATAAAAGGTGTTCGAAATAAAAATTTTAAATTAATGTTTTTAATTTAAATTATTTTAAAATTAATTATTTGTTACCTATATTTTTCTATTATTGATATTTTCAATCAGGTTAAATATTGGAAAAAATAAGTATATTTTTAATTCAGGATATATTTAATTGTATTATAATTAATAAATTATTAAATTTAAATAATCATATTTAAAAATTTGTTAAAGTTAAAACTAAGTAAATAAGTATATTTTTATTTTTATTACTGAAAAAATAAGTATATTCTTAATTCAGGATATATTTAATTATATTATAATTAATAAATTATTAAATTGAAATAATCATATTTAAAAATGTGTTAAAGTTAAAACTTATGTTGTTATTACTATATAATATTATTAATAAATTATGTTATCATACTATTGTATGATATTTAAATATATATTAATGGCAATATTAATTTAAAATAAACTAAAGGTTTAATAATTTGATATTCAATTTTAAAATTAATATTATATTATAAAATAAACTTTCATTAAATTAAGTGGCAATTTATAATTATATAATTTTAGAATAGATGTTTGATGATATCATATATATTTATAATATTGTATTATAAATTTAATATTTTTAATATTTTAAATTTGTATAATAATGTAAATTAATATATTATGATTATATCTATTATCTATTGATAAACTGTTTTTTATTAAAAATATTTAATCTAAATTACAAATTATTGTATCTAAATTACAAATTATTGTATATAAATTTAACTACAACAATACATGTACAATATTGGTTTAAAGTTGACCTCGGCAAAGTTAATCAAAACATACATGGGGAATTGATATTCTCTATGTATACACCTTTTTTGCATTTTATTTTTCATTACAATATTTATTTAAATTACACTATTTATAAAAAGCATAAATTCATTTATAATGTATCACTTAAATAATAAATTATGTGTAGTAAGTAAAACCTATAGTAATTTGATTACATTCTATATAGTTTATATATCGCAGTAGATATTTACATATATATATTTATATATATATATATATATATATATCACAGTAGATATGTAATTCTATAAACATTGTTTCAGATGCATCCAAGCTGATAAGTGGAGAATAGTGAGTGCCTCTGATGATGGAACCATAAAGGTAACACAGTCGCACAATACCATATGACAATAATTATCCCTAATCAATATATATGTATAGATTATAAAACATATCGTAAATTAAATATTGGTATCGTATAGATAAATATTATAAATTAAATATAACAAATATTATAATATAATAAAATCTATAATATTATATACTTGAATAGGGGTTTCCCACTGAAATTTTAGTAAACTTGATTAATGATTTTCTATTAAAGAAAATCGTTTTAAAGTTAAAATATTTCCGGCAATTACAATTAATATATTATTTTACATTAACAACTATTGTATTCATATAATATTTGAAAAATGTATATTCTACATATATAAATAATTAGTATAAAATATAAAGTATATAATTAATAATAGACAAATATATAGAGGTGGCATATCAATATATATTCAAACAATAATATAGTATGAAATTCTAAAACCATCTTATATTATTAAAGTATATCTATTATTAATTTAAATACTCTACAATATATAAATTATTATTTATTATATTTATTATTTTTTTTAAATTCGTAAATTTAAGCTATATTTCATGTAAAAGATTATTTATTAATAAATTAATATAATAAAATGACAATAAATTCATTTTGTTAAATTAAAAAATTTGATAGCTTGAATATTTCAAAATTCAAATTTGTTCTCCTAAATGTTCACTCACCCTCAATAGATCCGTATACATACTGTACTTAGCATCAGTGAATATTCTCTAGTATTCTCTAATACGCTGCATTACCCCAACCCGTACACAGATGTGGGACCTTGAGAACGGGCGTCGCCTAGTCACCCTGAAGAACCACTCTGACGGCGTCACCTGTCTCCAATTCAATGACAGGCTGATCGTTTCCGGCAGCTACGATAAAACTGTGAAACTGTGGGACTTCAATTGTTGACACCATCGCTGCCTCTATACGATGATGCCTCTGATTCGTACAGTATTCCTTCACTAGTGATACCCACCACTTCTTCTTTTGTTCATTTCAGTTGCTAGAACCATCTAGACGTTCTATTTATATATTTTCAGTATTAGTATTTATTTATCATTTTCTTGCAATTATTATATTATTATTTCACGTTTCGTATTATTTATTACTCTAATTAATAAACATAATTATTTGCATATTTTTCTTTAATTTTATATATAATCATTTTCTATAAATATAATTATTTAGTAATAATTAAATTATATTAAAAAATATTTTATAATCATATAATACGTGAATCTAAAATTATATTGGAATATAAAATTAATGTAAATAATTTTAATTAAAATAAATATTCTTTTATGTTTATTTATTATTTGTTTATATATTTATGTATTTTTATATAATAATTTGTATTTTATAGTATTATTAATATAAGCAGATTTTACACCACAATAACTCTTAATATGTATCTTTTAAACGCCCGATATCGAGATTATAAAGAATTTATTTTAAAATATTTAATAACTATTTGAGGCCAATGTAAACATCTTGTGATTTAAATTTGTAAATATTCATATAAATTATAATATTAAATTAATGTCAGTCTTAAAAGGCATCTTAAATTATTGTTATTTAGTGTAACTTGTAAAACATCAATCAATATAATTGTACCATTAATAACATTAAACTATAGAAAGGCCACTGACTTATTAAATTTATTTATATCAATTAAAAAATGTTATGAATATATGTCAAAAAATTTGTATTCACTTTGAATTGTATAAAAACTTGTAGAAGATATACTAATATTTATCAAAGAGTAGCAGTTATATTGTGATTCATGACTATTTACTAGAACTACAGTGAACCATATGTTAGTTTGCCTATTTTATTTAGGCTACGTTTCTATTAATTATTTGTCACTTCACGCGTTTTTATTATTGCCCATACAACTGTTTAATATGGCACAGTACAACTTTGTAATAAGAAGAAGAGATGGCACCAACGAGGAGTTGCATTCATTGTAAGGAATTTCTCTTTAAAGAGGTTGTTTCTTCTAAATTTATGAACTAATTTAAAGCAGATTAATACTAATATGTTTGGCTTGATTCACCGTTAATATTACAATCATGCTCCAACATTAGACTATGATGATGATGTTATAGACAAATTCTACGAAATAATTGAAGATGACATCGCAAAAATACCTACAAAAGATTTTCTCATCGCCCAAGGTGATTGGAATGCCATAGTTGGAAGTGGTAAACACAACTGGGGAAATTCTATTGGTAAATTTTCAACATGTGTTATCAATACAAGAGAAAATGGATTTTTAGAATTCTTAAAAGTATTTTTCTCAACGTAGGTAAGTAACAAAGTATCCTTCTGTCAAATACACGACATTCACAAAAGAAATCACGTATATCAACCATCGGTGTAAATACATTTTTATTTACATCGATGATATCAACATATTAATCATCGAATGGTTTAACCCAAAATCAAATTGATTTCATTCTGACATCCCAACGTTTTAATTAAAGTATTTACCTACGAGAACATACCCAGGCGCTGTGATTAATAGCGATCATGACTTAGTAGCTGCAACTTTAAAACCTTTATCACAGAAAACCAATTGGTGTCAAATGCTTAAAGCGTATTACATAAGAATATTTAATTTGGAGAAATTATAAGATTAATCAGTTAGAAATAATTATGAACAAGAACTACAAGAAAAACTCTCACCGTAAGATTGATAGAAACACTAATGATAATTGTACTATAATTGCCAACATAATTACAACATCGGCTCAAAACATCTAAGGGAAATATCGAGTCAAGAAACAACCATTTATCACGGATGAAATTCTCGACCTATGTGATATAAGAACAAGTTTGAATAACACTAAAAGACAACGATATAGAAATAGAGATACAGGACCATACACAAAAAAGTCAGAACGAGTATGAAATTGGCAAAAGAATAATGGATCAAATCACAATATAGACAAAACGACAATAACCTTAAAAGGGGAGTTCATAGTAAAATAGCTTACAATACAATTAAGTCTATAACTCACACTAAGTCTAAAACAACTTCAATACTAGAATATAAAGATAGTACACCGCTCGCTGATGAAGTATCCGTACTAGGTACCTACGCAGGTGACTGAATACTGCAAAGATTTTCTCACTCGCCCTATTGACCTGCCTTATAAATACTTAATGATTCACTAAAGGTTGATAACGATGAAGGACTACACATTCTAAACTCGTAGGTTGAATTAGCGATAAAAAGCCTAAAGAGTGGGAAAATATTCCTGGTGAATTAATTAAATTGCGTTGACCCATAATGACTATAATCGTCAGAGAATGTTTTCAACAAATATGGAAAACTAAAATATGGCATAATCCATGCATGGACTACATAGTTAGTAATACCAATTACAAAGAAAGGAAATCTAAATATATACTCCAACTATAGAACACTCAGTATTCTAAGTCACCACAGCAAGATACTACTCATAATTATATTGAACAGATTAACACGACAGGCCGAAATAATCTTTGCAGACGAATAAGCCGGCTTTAGGAAAAACAGAAGCATTGTAGAACAGATTCTAAATTGTAGATTACTGATGGAAAAATAATTAGACCAAGCAGGATCTTATGGTAAGCATCGCATACCATATTCGGTCAAAAGGATTTTTGAAGTCTATAAAGTTATGATATAAATTTATATATTTATATAAATTTATATCATAACTTCATAGACTTCAAAAAGCCTTTTTACCGAGTATGGTATGAGATGATATGGCATACTATGATAACCTATAGGTTGTATACTATAAATGGCATACGTAAGTAATTAATCGATATGATATCAGTTCTTTATGCTTCTTCGGGAAGCTCAGTACTAGTGAATAATACAATCAGATTAGTTTACCATTCTCAACGGGTACCAGTAAACTCGGACCAGGTAAACTCGGACCACTCTTGAAATAAACTCGGACTACTTTTGAAGAAAACTCGGACCGCTTTTATGCTTTAACCCATATTATAGAAGTATACTATATATAGTTATTTTAAATTTGTCCGAATCTTCTTCAAAAGTGGTCCGAATTTTATTTCAAAAGTGGTCCGAGTTTACCTGGTTCGAGTTTACCTGGTCCGAATTTACTGGTATTCTTCTCAACCACAGTAGTGGTTCGTCAAGGTTGCTTGTTATCTCCTGTATTATTTAACATATTTTTTGGAAAGGTAATTAAATATACACTAAACTAGCATCACTCCACTATGTCTATTGGAGTTAGACAGATCATAAATCAACGTTTAGCAGATGATATACACCCAATGGCAGGTTCATCTAATGAACTACAAAAACTGAAAGACTCGCTAGAAAAAATTTCATCATGGAATGAAATGCAATCGAAATAAGTCATGAAAAGTGTAAGATTTTGGTCAATGATACTGATCCAAATAAAGTTATTAGTAATAATTTGACAATAAACATTTATGGGAAAAACTAGTACAAGTCAAATTGTTTAAATTTGTTGGGGTTACACATAGAGAACGAAGTGACTTTGTTCTCTATGGGGTTACACTATAGTTGTTGCTATTATCATTGTCGTTATAACGTACAATGATAATAGAAAAAACTTAATTGCAATAAGAATTGATACAACCACATAGGTAATATTTGAAATGATATGGAGAAGCAGAGAAATAAGGTTTTAAATTAAATTAAATCTACACAATTCCTCAATTCTATCCACTCTTTTTAAGGCTGCCAAACATGGACTATTCTCGAAAAGAATGAATGCTGTTGAATCTAAAGCACATAGAATAATGCTAAACATCACCTATAGACAATGAAAAACATATATATATATATATATATATATATATATATATATATATATATATGAGTAAATGATATCTAGAATTAGTTCATATGAACTTGTTTCACATAAAATGAAATGTAGAAATTTGAGTTGGTTTTGAAATGTTTCTAGGTAAGACACATTGGCAAACACTATATTATCTCTATCTATATATCTATGTTAGTAAACTTTCACCACGTTTGGTATATGTACTACAGTTTATCTGTGATAATCAGTTGGAGAAAAAACTGTATCTTTTGTAAAACATTGTTAATAACATAAAAATCCGCGGATGTAATTCACATTACATATACATTAATCGAAGAGGAAAACATAACATAGTCTAAGCTGATAGGAAAATGTAGGATTAATATATATACCTACTGATATTACTACAAGTATGCTTGGATCTACAGACATGTATAGCATTAGTTAAAAAAATAAAGCCCAATACAATTGAAACCCACTGTTTAATTCACCAGAAATCACTAATTAGTTAACTTCAAAAATTCTGCAAACATACCTAAAATATATTTTGGAAATTGTAGTAGTACCTATAATAAAGTATAATAAAGTACATAGCAGGAATGCACGTTGAATATGACTATTTCGTAAGTTATGCAGAAATGAAATGGATTAAAATCATAAATATTTGTTATTTTACACATCGGTCTGATGGTTAGCAAAATATAATGTCATCGACAGAATTTACGAAATATATTCGGAAATAAAGAATTTTCTGTCCGGAAAGAAGGTTGAACATTATTTGAATACTTGTAATCAATAGTTAGCCTACTCACTAATATATCATAGGTGTGCTGATATAGTTGGGGAATTAGTTACTTTAATTGACATTTACAAATTAGAAACACTATAGGAATACCTAATGTAAAATCTATACATATATTGAGTATGCGGATGTAACTAATAAATGCATTTATACCTTATTTGTTTAGTAAAAAAACAATTGATAGATATAACCCTTCTTCCTGTTGCCGTCTCGCTGATATTACTAATGATGATCTACTTCAAAATTAACTAAAAATATCACCAAAGAAAATCTGTCAAGCTCACAGTATTCAGACAATATTTCCAGAGATAAATAAGATGATGATATATTTACGAAGGTTATAATGTTGCTTATCTGTGCTGGATGCTAAATTTTATCATTATAAATATTATTATTACATTATTAACCATTTATCATATAGGGGAATTATGTCTAATACGGGCCAGTGTGTAATACGGGCCACTGCGATATCTCAGTAACTATTGTTCAAATCAAAAAAAAATATATACAAGATTAATTTCGGTATCATATTTCTATTAATAAGGGGTATTTTTTTTTTTAATATTTGCATTTATATTTCTAATATTGATCATTATATCAAAAAATAGTTTACAAATGAAAATGTACTAAATAATTATTTATTTATCCACCATTTTCGTTAATAAATATAAAATTAATTAAATAATTCAAAGCACGATTGGAAATATTAATTAAATACGAAGAATATAAATGTATACATTCTACTTTATATTCACATATTTAAGTGCGTGGGGGGTTATTTACCAAGTGTATAAAATGTTTGCAATACGGGCCACCTAATGTTAGTAATACGGGCCACATGACCAATGAAAATGCTTGATTCTATGTTACTATTTTACAATATTATATCACTGAAATAAAATGTAATATAAGTGCGTGCGACATCGTGCGTGTATTAATCATCAATATAATGAATTTTCTTTATATCGTATATTCATACCATCGATATAAAGAAAGTATGATTCATACATGCGTTTATTGATAGATCGAACTATTACGAGAGTGGTTATAATGAATGTGTACATTATTATAGACATTACAATTAGTTGATTCTAATGTATATGATTATTAAACCGCATGTATACATGCGTATTCACGTATACTTATATGTATGTTAATATATACATATATATATACACTATATATACGCATATACTCATATATGAATATCAATATGTATTGATATATAAAGGCATATTATATGTTTAAATATATATGCATTTATAATATTGTACATATATTTGAATATATGAGAGGGAATAAGTGTACTCGTTATGTACGATTGTATTATATATATAGCCAAATATTTATACTCATAGATACATACTCATATTAATATATATATATATATATATATATATATATATATATATATATATAACTTTAGCAAATGTGATTATATCAGTGTATCAATTTTAATATTAAATAATAATATCATAATTGGTATCTATAGATATCTATAATTATCGACTATAATCGATAATAAATATTATATTGAAATATAATTGATATAATATAATATGCATTAAAGCATAATGTAAATTTTAATATAATGGAATAAATATTATCTAAAATTAGTGAGATCGTAACTATTGTTAGCTCATCGAGATGGCATCTAATATATATCTAGCGAAGCAGTAATTATATTTATGTGCATTGTTTGTTTATAATAATATAATTATGAAAGAAAGTCGTATATGTAAATCCATAGATGTTACAATGTATTTCATT
>OZ025241.1:10551628-10581628 GCA_964019155.1 Osedax fenrisi | reverse complement strand
CAAGCATCTAGTACAAGTATACATTATCATTGAGTGATCTACCATCTTACTTTTAAGTTATCTAAATGTATATGATATAGATAATCTATAGTTATAATAATAATTCGTCGTAATTGAGCTCAGGCGCATATTTTCTCAACCACGGGAATAACACGCGAATACAGATCGCCGAGAGACTCTAGCTTCATCATGACGCTCGAGATGTCGTTTAGTTCCTCTATATCGCCGGGTTCCAGCTGTCAATCAATGATGGAATGGTACGTTATCATGTTTAGTATCACGTGTACACAGTTTATGTGTATGTGTGTGTGTGTGTGTGTGTGTGTGTGTGTGTGTGTGTGTGTGTGCGCATAACAGATGTAGGTTAACACCTATAGTTGATTGTACACATGTATACATATGCACCCATATACATACACCTACATGTATTCATGTGTTTACGAATACAGCCGACTAACGCATGCGTGCGTGCGTACCTGTATAAGAATGATTGGGGCGTGTCGCTTGATCTCATTGGCTAAGCCTATAGCCTCCTCGTGACTGAATAGTTGGGAACCCCCTTCAGTGAGGAACACCACTACCGCATCTGTGTAGTTCTTAACTTGGTTTAGGGCTTCCTGTGGGGCACGTGGTGTGTTGTTGTGTTATATATTTTTATTGTTATTTTTATTTTGGTGGAGTCCTTTCATCCCAACCAGGAACTTAGATGAAGTTTTCGCTTAAACCATATATGGCTCTGGGGCCAGTTGCTCCGATAAAATAAAATTGGCCTACGCTTATCCTACGCTTATTTTACCATATTGAGTTGTTCGGATGAAAAATAAATAGCGTAGGCGCGCGTCATTAAGGCGAACAAATTCGCCTTAGCGCTTGCTAGCGATCGGTTGTTCGGATGATATTACGATAAAAATACTACGCTAAGATGATCGAGTTGTTCCGACATCAAAATTAAATACGCAGAGTTGATTTTGACCCATTTCTTAAGGATAACTAAAAGCTGTCGTTAGCTAAATAATAAATAATATTAAATAAAATTTATTTATTATTTCCTAGTGTATTCCATATTTATATCACATATTTAGGGTATTTCAGTATTTATTATTTGTTTATCTATTTAATACTTTATATCCGTTCTATATTCCTTTATACTTCATACTTCATTCCTTTATACTTCATACATTATTATTATCACCTATTTATACCTATTTTACTAACACTATGGACATTATATTCGACATCGATAGATTTAATTTTTTCGCTGAACATCTTACAAGGGAGTACCGTGAAAGAAACAATCCAATGGAGTTATATGAGTTAGTAATAATACATAAACATACGTTTATTATATTAATAATAGGTTATTATTATTATTATAATTATACATATTGCTTTTGTAAAAATGTCAAAAAATATATGATGATGTTGTTTATAAATATAGATACAAATTATCTAAATTAATATGTAATATATTAATTCATTATGCATATTAATTAGCTAGTTTAAAAACTATTATTATTCGTATGTTAATGCATCTAAATTTCAAATTTATTATAAATATTGGGAATCTAACGACAGGCGCAAAATTATCTATAGATATATTAATTCATTATGCATATTAATTAGCTAGTTTAAAAACTATTATTATTCGTATCATACGAACATACGACGTATGTTAATGCATCTAAATTTCAAATTTATTATAAATATTGGGAATCTAACGACAGGCGCAAAATTATCTATAGATATATTTATTGAGGAGGTTGGAGGCGCGCGCGATTTGAAATGTTGAGCAATCATTGATTAAATAATCTAATGATTAGAAAATGATTAAATAACCTAACTATGATTACAGAATGCTCATGACTCATGAGTCATGAGATACTATTATTATAATAAATTCAACAATTCTTTGAATTTTATATTAAAATAATTTCATTATAATAAAGTTTAATTTAAACTACTTTAACTGCTGTATACAGACTAACGGAAATTTTACTTTAGAAACAAATTAATTTTAATTCTGAAAATCTATCATATAGTTACGTCTAAACTAGTATACGTTAATTTAAATTATTAATTATCAATAGTAGATATATTCTTGTATTTATGTATTAAAATATATAATTTAACACATAGTTACGTCTAAGCTAGTATAAGTTAACTTAAATTATTAATTATCAATAGTAGATTATATTCTTGTATTTATGTATTAAAATATATATTTTAACACATATATAATATGATATTAGTAACTGTTAAAATAAATATAAATATGGATGAATATTATTCATCGAATATATAAATTATATGATTAATATAATAATTATTATAATATCATATCATATTAAACATGGTTAACAATGTAATAGTATAATATAATGAACTATATAAATAATACGTTACCAGTAACCTCGTGCGAAGTAATCGCATATGAGGTAATTTCGTACGACTTATTTAGTAATCTCGTATGACTTATTAAATTAAATTTATTTCATTATTATACAGTTCTTATACGAATATATATAATACTATATATTATATCAATATTTAATAATGTATTGTATATATTCGTATAATAACTCTATAATTATAAATATATTAAATTTAATAAGTCTTACGAAATTACCTCGTACGCGATTACTGGCTACCAAATAATATATACGATCAGCATTAGTTAATATCGAAATAATAGTCATTTAATACATATATAAGTTTAAATACAATTTCTGTTAGTCCGTTGCAACCCTTTAACTAATCTATTCAATATATATAGTTAGATTAATATTCACTTTTATTACCAATTAATTTATTGTATCAAGTGACATAAAATAATATTTCTAATATCAAAAATAAACTATACACAAGTAAAACTAGATATCAAATAATTATAAAAATAAATATGATTAATAGTTTATGCAGTGGCATTTTGTGAGTGCGTAGTTTCTGCGCCCACCTTTAGTTTATTTAAGAATGTAACATAATCTAATAAACATGTATATATGTGTGTAAGTGTATATGTATATATGTATCACACACATAGACATATACTGTATGTATAAGCGATAGAAGTGTAACGCGTAAAATATTACTGACTAACAGCAAAGATTTTCCGAAGGAAAGATATAACACTTACGCGAAATCGTGTAATTCGAATTTGTATACAAAATACCCTGGTGCCACCTATAGCGGGTTACTTTTAGGAACTATGCGTTGTTTATAATGTAAATTCGTATTTAACTATACACTTTTAAAATGTTAAATAATATGCTTTAAATTAATATTTATATGATGAAAACTAAGTGTTCATTACTAATATATAACAAACAAATATGATATGTATGTTTTAAATGCTATAAGTATATATTTAGTGAGTAAAAGCTAATTTATATTGCATGTAATTTAATAGAGCAATGAAAACATTGTTGTATGCAAACAGAGCCGAACCTAAATCTATTTCAGTGATTTCGATACTACTGCTAGCAGCGGTTAGGGCTATTACTAAATTTACGTTGCATGCATAGGGAGTGTTATATCTTTGCTTCGCAAAATCTTTGCTAACAGTAAGGACTAATAATGTATATATTTATATATATATATATATATAATATACCATTAGTGATGATTAGTTTTTACATTAATAGTAAATATGTTAAACTTATTACAGTGATGAAGAAATATATGAAAGATATCGTTTTGACAAAGAAACTATTCGTGAAATTCTTGAGATGATAAAAGAACAAATAACTGGAGATGAAAGGGCATCTCACAATTCAACAACGATATGTCCTATGACAAAATTACTTATAGCTCTCTACTACTATGCCAATGGTAGTTTCCAACTAGTCGTCGGAGACTCCATTGGCATACATAAGTCGACAACATGTCGGATAATACACCAGATATCTGACGCTATATGCCAACATTTTGATGAATGGGTGTATCTTAATAGAGTAACGGAACACGTCGCCCGGCAAAAAGTGGCATTCAAAGATATTGCGGGCTTTCCGAATGTGGTCGGTGTGATTGACTGCACGCATATTAGGATACAAGGTTAATTTTCTACACCTCTCTCACACCTCTCACACCTCTCTCTCATACCTCTCTCACCTCTCTCTCTCACCTCTCACACCTCTCTCTCACACCTCTCACACACCTCTCTCACCTCTCTCACACCTCTCTCACATACCTCTCTCACACCTCTCACACCTCTCACACACCTCTCTCACCTCTCACACACCTCTCACACACCTCTCTCACCTCTCTCACACCTCTCACACCTCTCTCACACACCTCTCACACCTCTCTCACACACCTCTCTCACACCTCTCTCACACCTCACACCTCTCTCACACATCTCTATACCTCTCACACACCTCTCTCACACCTCTCTCACACCTCACACCTCTCTCACCTCTCTCACACCTCTCACACCTCTCTCACACCTCTCTCACCTCTCATACATCTATCACACCTCTCTACACCTCTCTCACACCTCTCACACCTCTCTCACACCTCTCACACCTCACACCTCTCTCACACATCTCTATACCTCTCACACACCTCTCTCACACCTCTCTCACCTCTCATACATCTATCACACCTCTCTCACACATTCTCACACCTCTCTCACCTCTCATACATCTATCACACCTCTCTCACACCTCTCACACCTCTCTCACACCTCTCTCTCACCTCTCACACCTCTCTCTCATACCTCTCTCACCTCTCTCTCACACCTCTCAAGATAATATGACCAATATCAATAAATTTATAATCAAAAATTATATAAAAACATTTTCTATTCCGTTTTAAACCTAATTTCCATTACCTTACCTTCGAAATTAACATTATATTTAATTTGTATCATTAAATTTATTCACATATTTTAATATAAATTACAAAATTATAATGAATATAACAAAATGATGATTTTAATAGCTCCGGTAATTAACGAACAAATCTATGTAAATAGAAAAAATACTCATTCTATCAATGTACAACTCATGTGCGAGTCCGACATGAGAATTTCAAATGCAGTCATACAATATCCAGGTGGCGTACATGATTCAAGGTAAGCAGTATAAGTTAATATATGACAATAGTATATAATTACACTAATATTTATTCAGAATTATAAGGAATTCTGATGTATGGAATGCATATGAAGAAAGGACAAATTCGGATGTCATCCTAGGGGATAGCGGTTATCCATGTAAAAGGTGGCTACTAACCCCATTTTTACGACCATCTACTTCTGCTCAGAGGGTTTTTTTATACGTATATTATTAATCAAAATTAATTCATTCCAAAAGTTAATGATACTATATTTGAACCCTAGATAATATATAATAACCTAAGTAATACATAATTATATGTTTATTCAGTGAAAAGCGCTTATAGTATGCTTCACATATAGTAAATACCTATTATATTAATCATTTTAAATAGTATTTGTTGGTTTTAAACCTATTTACATTTAAGATTCATCCGATTTCCCTACATTTTACTATGTATATATATCAGTGTTCCATAGGTTTTTACCGCCTATGGTAATAACCGGTAATAACCTGTCCGTAAAAATAGGTTTTTACCATGGTAAAAACCTATTTTTGTCTATATAAATAAACAAAATATTACCTATATTATTAAACATAATGTTATCTATATAATTTAAAATTACATATTTTTATAGATTTTGTAGGTGATAGATAATATACAATTATAAAATCAAACAATACTATATTAAAATCACAATTAAAATTGTTCATGTTTTTTTATAAAAAATTTATAAATTGTAACTTTTTATAGATACAAATTTATAAATATATAAAGTACTGAATAGCATAATATATTTATTTTTATATTAGTAAAATGTAATATTGTAAAATATATATTAAACAATAGAAATAGAATAATATTTTCATTGAGATCTTATTTGAATGTTTTCATTGTTTGATTTTATACCATGATATTTAAATAGATATTTTCTATTTATTATATCATATTTAGTAATTTCATAATAATATTAATTATTCATTTAATGCAGAGATATCAATTTGCACATGTCAAGACAAGGGCTCTAATTGAAAGGTGCAATGGGGTTTTGAAACGTAGATTTAGTTGTCTCCATTCCGAGATAAGGTAAATTCCCTATTGAAACCTTAATATATTAGTCTAGATGGTTTATCGAGTTCATATGTAATTTACCATAACTATATATAGAATTATTTCCATACATTAATTAAACAAATTTCCTATATTGAATTAAATGTGAATTTAATTTAATTTACATAATATATTTAAAAAGTTTTTACTTTACTGTACACTTTCTAATAGGTAGTCATATATAAACGATATAGAAATAATGTGTTAGATATTATATTTTATACAAAATTATATATAAAAGTTTATAGTAATATATATCTAGTGTTAATTTTCCATAAAATGAAGCCTTATATAATTGTATTTATTTACTCTCTATTTACATGTAAATTTATGCAATATATGACTGATAATATTTATGAATTACATTTAATATATCTTAATTTGTATATATATACATATATGTAAAAATATATTATAGAACTTTTACATCATATCATCATTTAGGTTTAAACCTGAGCGAGCAATCAAAGTAATCGGAGCTTGCGTTATATTACACAATATTGCTGTAAGTAAGAAACTAATCCGAGAAACGATACAAATTGATGAAGATACCGAATCTAATGAAACCCTGAATACAGATTTACCGGGAAATGCATATAGAGACGCATTTGTAGATAAATATTTTAGATAAATAAAAAAGTAATTTTAAATATATTTATTTTTGTAATCCGTTAATTTTTAAATCCAAGATTAACATTTCCTTTACATATTTCTCATGTTCTCTTTCCTCTTTATCTTGGATCGCCTTCATTTCCCTATCATGTAACTCTTTTTCTCTTTTATTTCTCTCTTCGCTATACTCTTTTTCTCTTTTATTTCTCTCTTCGCTATACTCTGTCTCCTTATAAATATTATCTTTTTGTTTTTTTATATATAAATACTTTTCCTTCACTATTTTTACTTCACATTCAATTATTTCTATCATATTTTTATTTTTATTAGTGAAGAGTCTTTTTTTAGTGGGATTTCTATTATTTATAGTATTCGATGTGTCTAGTAGTGAGGGTGTAGTTAGTGGTGTATTAAGGGTGGTGGCTAATGGTGATGGATTAAATTCTAGGTTAACTATTGTATCTATTGAATGTATTTGCTGAGTGTATGTTGCAGTTTGTGGTGGTGATGTATTGTATGTGGAATGTGGTGGTGATATATTGTATGTTGAATGTGGTGGTGATGTATTGTATGTGGAATGTGGTGGTGATGTATTGTATGTGGAATGTGGTGTAATGTTTATGGGTCTTATAGTTTGTGGTGGGTTACTGGGGGATGGTGGTGCGTTACTGGTTGATGGTTGGGGTGTTTCCATTAGCCTCCTCGAACTCGATAGTCTACCTAGTCAATTTAATTTTAAAAATAGTTATAAATATCAAGAATTTGATCAAATATAATATTATATTCATAAATAATATTTTTACCAAATCATATTTACTATATATATATACACTATATTACACATGCTATACTAATTATGAGTATATAAAAATAAATAGACCTTCTATTCCATCCAAAAGAGCGCTACTGTCTCCGATAACCTCCATCATAGTTTCATGGTACCAGGTTCTTTTTACCGGACCACCCCCACCAGTTCCTCTCGCATGGTCTCGGTTTCTTATAGTCTGTTTAATAAATAATACTTATGTTAGTTATATTTTAAGAAATAAATAATTTAATTATACCTTTAATTTATCTCATAGGTTAAATACTCTGTAAACAACATTATATATTTATTACTAACCTCAGATTTAATAGTAGTCATTTTTTTTTTTAACTGTTCAACAGTTCGGTCATTCCCATGTTGGTTTACTTCTTCCGCTATCTTTTCCCACCTTAGTATCTTGCCAGTCTTCGTTACCTTTGAAAATAAAAACATTAAAAATAGAAATTAATTTATATATAATTTTATATAGTTTTAGTAATAACCTAGTTTATAATATGCATTGTGTTTTATGATTGTTCAAATAATTTTAAATTATATCCAACAAATAATTAGATTAAATATTAAAATATAATTAGATTAAAACAAGATATCAAAAAGTATATAATTTTATTTAACTATAATTCTAATTACATGATTATACTTTTATATTGAAATAAATAAATAATTAAGATATCATAATTATAATTGTATTATTATAAAGTATATAATAATAATCAAACATATAATATAACATATAGCTAATACATATAATATATACCTAATAATCATATAAAACCTAATTTATATATTAAATGAATAATATCATATATTAAATATGATATTTATATTTATTTTAATAGTTACTAATATCCACAGAGCTAGAGAGAAATTTCTCTCTAGCTCTATGCTAATATCATATATATGATATGATTTAATATAAAGGTGTGTTAAGATATAAATTGTAATACATAAATACAAGAATATAATCTACTATTGATAATTGATAAGTTAAGTTAACTTAAACTACCATAGTATTAACCATGATACATTTTCAGAATTATAAATAATTTTTGTTATTTTAAATTAATTTTTGTTATTTTTATTAATAATTAACTTAATTATATCACCTTAATACTAACATAAGAATCAAATTTTCTATTTAAATAGTCTGCATGTTCTTTATATATATTTAACAGTGTAGCAATTTCTAAAGATGTAAACACCGAGCATCTTGTTAATTTAGACATTTAAAATAAATGCTATTTTTAACGTTTTTAAAAAGTTTTATAATATAAAACAATAACAATAAGCTTTGTTTATTTATTTGAATTTAATTGATTAAATTGAATTAAATTATTATAATTTTTTATTTTAATATATATAATAATGTATAATTTTATTACATTATTTTACACTGTTTTGAATATAAACTAAGCATATTATATCTATTTTGTATCTAAGGTTTTATAACAAATCCTTTTTTATTCTATACGATACGCATAGTCTGCAAGTCGCCGAGATAATACGCACTAGAATCGCGCTAGATTATCCTGGCTAGGACATTTATTTTATTTGTCGGAACAACTCGATTGACATATGGCTAAGGATATGGCGCAGGCCAATTTTGCTAGCGCGTGGCGTACGCCAAAATTATCAATTGTCGGAGCAACTGGCCCCAGATGTCCCTTCGAAGCCGCTCTCATGTTAAGGCATTTATGGTTTTAACGAGAGCCGATCATTTATGTATACACAATTATATAAGTTCACTTCTAAATAATATTTTAAGACCCATTTTATAAAATTAATTAATGGTCTGGTCGATGCTCGAACCCGTGTCATACTGCTTGTGTGTCAGACGCCTTGGCCAACTGAGCCACACAGGCAGTTTATAATATATGTATGGGGTCTATGGCGCAGTGGGACAACCAACAACTAGTAAACAAGAGGTTAATAGTTCTACTCTAGGCAGTTCTTGTTGTTCTCTTGTTTATCAAGAACTTAATAAACGTTAAATCAAAACACAAGAACACAAATCTAACTATTTGTATTGTATATTCCTGGGCCCCTCACAGTTATTTATAACGAGTACAAGTCTAAAGACCACATATGGCTTCTTGATGGTTCCATCTTGTTGTATCCGTTTTAGCGTATATCAAGTTGTTATTAACAAATATATTTTTATTGTATTCAATATATATATATGAGATTTCAATAAATAAATATTATTATTATTATATATATAATATGCATATAAACACATAGGTGTATACTATAGTATATATATATATATATAACCTTCATAGAAACCGCTGTGAAAGTGACCGACCCATCGTAAAGCATGGAGTCGACGTTAGCTGCGGTCATTTCGGCCGTATTGCCACTGCCCAGCGACTGGTAGGTGTCGGCCTCCAGGGAAGACGCTATCAGGGCTATCTAGCGAGGTATGCGTGCGTTTAGGTAGGTAGGCGTGCGTTTACGCGTGTGTCAACCATCGAAATAAAGAAAGCCTTAGCGGAAAGAAAGGTTTCTTTATATCGATGGTATTGACGGGTCGCATCGTTTACGGTGACGCATTTCATTACAGATGACGTCACGCGTCATTGAATAGCTATACGATGATTCACGACGATGAAATCGGTAATCTCGCGTTGAACTGATAGCCTACGTCCGAGTTTAGAACGCCACTACACACGTGGATCCTCAACGACACGTTACACAGTACACTATATGCACGTATGTACGCACTACACACTATGCAGATGTTTACGGCTTAGGTGTGGTTGTAAATGGAAACGTTACTTGGTATTGTTATTTTTTCAGGTAATAAACTATCGGTTTATTTTGTTATTTTACAGTATTGATGTTATATACATTATTAATAACGCATCATATATACATGTATACATTGTTCACATAAATAACATACACATTGTACACGTTATTCTGCCGATACGTATTCATATATTCGAATTTAAATTGTTGTTATAATTTGAAAATATTTCGTACTAGTAAATATGTAGTTATATAAGCAATATGAATACAATTATAATGTGAGCAGCGAATACGGTGAATAGTTAATATAGATTGTACGACCTATTACTTATAGGCTATGTGTAGTTCACACGATATAACCGAATATATACATAATAACGATAACGTATATATTATTATTATTATTATTATTAATATTATCAGATTTAAGCAATGCCAGTGTAATTATAGAAGCAGTGTTGCCTATCGAGACAATTAACCCTTATTAACATGATAAGTTTCATTATAGATAACAATAATATATTATTCTTCTACATTATTATTTATTTATAAATAAATAATAATGTTATAATATTATGACTTCCTGTTTTTATATCTAGAATATATAGATACTATATACATGTAGATAAATTGATGAGTTAACAATAAATTAAAGTTCGCAACTAATACATAACTAATAGTAGGTCATAGTTCATATATGACGAAATAGAGCGTATCTAAATAATGACGTAACACCGTGGCGGCGGTGATTAGCTAACATCTGAGTGCGCACCAAGAGAGGACATCACGTCCTTGACGAATCTCTTCTGAACTTGGAAGTTAAGCAGACCTACGTTAGCACTGCGATCCACGATAAATATCACTCTTTTGTTGCATGAAGGCATATCTAGTGGGGTGGGGTGGAGGGTAGGGGAGAGTGGGGGTTACTATGTATGACTAAAGATTATATTGAGATATATGAGGGAAACCAATCATTAGTTACAGGTAGGCATATCTGGTGGGGGGTTGGGGAATAGGGGAGTTTACCCCTATAGGGGTTACTATATAGTACACATATATATATGAGGAATACCACATTCTTAATATAGGTTGGGTTTGTATGTTGGGGATGAGGTGGGTGTAATAGGGGTAGGGTTTCTATACAGTGTATCTGCGGTAAACTCTCGCCTTCCTCGGTATACACCGATTATATCGACATTAGGTACAAGAGTACGAGTTGTGTAGTGTGATAGGGCACAAGATAGAATTCGAGATTTCGGAAATTCGATATATCAAATAAGTAAGGATAGTTCTTAGTAAGAAGTTCTTAGTAAGGTTAGTTCTTACACTTCAAAGTTAACTTCAGCATATATGTATGTATACGATGTGCTTATAAAACATACACGAATACACACATATATCCTATTGAAACATAATTCTAAGTTTCAGGTATATATAAATGCTATTTATTTAAATATAATTCAATGATATATTTTATAGTTTCTCAATTGATGTGCCTATACTAATATAATACATATTATATAGCTTCATTTGTTACTAGGTTTGGTACACTTATTTTATAATATTATATAATAGGTGTACTTATTTGTACGTTTGTAATTATTTGGTTTATTTGAATCGATATTTCATAATATTAAATAAACTGCGAGAAATTATAGTAATGTAAATGAATTTGTATTTCAATTGAAAACATAATGAACCAATGAAACACGATGGCGGATTTTCATTCAAATTGTTTAACAAACTTAATTTCCAATAGCAGTCTACCTAATTGTAATCTCAATTTTCAATGATGGTTTCACTAACCGAAACCGAACATGTAGTTACACCGCAAGGTAGCAACACTACCACTACAACTACTAAACGCACTATATTGGTCAGTAGAATAACATATGGTTTCACTAACCTAAACCTCACTGGTAGTTACACCGCAAGGTAGCAACACTACCACTACAACTACTAAACGCACGCTATTGGTCAGTAGAATAACATATGGTTTCACTAACCGAAACCGCACTGGTAGTTACACCGCAAGGTAGCAACACTACCATTACCACTACTAAACGCGCTCTATTCATCAGTAGAATAACATACCTAAGTGACCCGTTAGGTTACACTAACCGAAACCGCACTGGTAGTTACACCGCAAGGTAGCAACACTACCACTACAACTACTAAACGCACTCTATTGGTCAGTAGAATAACATACCTAAGTGACCCGTTAGGTTTCACTAACCGAAACCACACTGGTAGTTACACCGTAGGGTAGCAACACTACCACTACTACTACTAAACGCACTCTATTGGTCAGTAGAATAACATACCTACTTGACCCGTTAGGTTTCACTAACCGAAACCGCACTGGTAGTTACACTTCAAGGTAGCAACACGTGACCCCTGAACTGATGTAGCGTACGTACTGCCCTCGCATTGGCTATCGCATTCGGACCACGTGACGGTCAGTAACGGATCTACGGAAGTATGGTAGCGATATAGGAGAGATTAGAAGTTATAATAGCGGAGAACGTTGCGAGGGTTGTGTGCTGGTCAATATCGGATATACGTTGAGAAGGTTTTAGTTATAACATGTTCTGTACATGGATAGCCCATATCACTGCATATATATGTATATATATATATATATATATATATATAAACTATAATAATAATAATAATAATATATATATTGAAACATAATTAAAAAACATTATTAATAATATATATTTAATAGTTTATACATTAGTCATACTATATATATATATACACAATAGTATTCACAATGTACAATCTATGGTATACACAGTTGGCTAAACGATAAACAATAAGCAAACCATTGCAGGGGAACGAATTACAGTTTACGTTCCTATCTTCACACAACCACGGGTCATCAGTCCCGTAGTTACAGATCTTCTCCCTGCGACGTAAGCCCGAACCGCAAGAGACGCTGCATTCGCTCCACTTACCCCATACTGAACCGGAAGTGATACGGAGGGGATTAATAGTGACTCATAGTGAGGGTTTTAATGGAGGCGTCGCATTCTACCCGCGGAATTTAATAAAGAGGCTAGGATTAATAGCGTATACACATATATACTTATTATATACGTATATATATATATATATATATATATATATATATATACTTATTATATAGTATATTCATAATGTAAATAATAATATAATTAATTCATAATTAATTGTTACATTCAATTTTAGTTAACTAATTGATTTATTAAGCATAACTTATGTATGACATATTCATGTTTATATGGTGAATTAATGTATACAAAGTATATATACTTTGTGTACATATCATAGATAAAGATTCCATTGTTTATTGTCATAAATATAATACAAATTCACCTAGATTTTTTTTGTTTATTAAATTGTATACAATTATAAAACAACTTATAAGTAGTAATATTTTAATTATTAATAAATACGCGTTATTAATTATGTATATAAGATAAGATAATATAAAAAAAGATTGATATATAATTATTTATTTTTAAATAGAGAAATTATTAAGGGCAAGAAAGGCCAGACTTCTGAAATTGAGAAAAAAAGTGTGTTTCAAATTATTTTATATAATATTATTATAATATTAAAATTATCTTTAATATATAAATCACGTATTTACGTAAAGTATAACTAATAAATAAATACTTTTAAAATTATATCATTTAAATAAATTATATTAATAATTAAAAAAAAATAATTTAATTTAATAATCATGATTAGGGGAGATACTCGAATACCGACAAATAAATATATAAATTTATATTAATATTATGAATTTTTAATGCGAATTATATTAATACTTAATTACCCTATTAAGAGTAATTTACTTAATATGCTATACATTCATTGTTACATGTATAATTATTATAATATATTAGGAAAAATAGTGGTATGGGGAGAGTACTCGAATACCGACACCCTAACAATAAATCACCATAACTTTATTATTTCTCAATTAAATATTTCCACATTTTATTTATATGTATTTAGTAGGTAAATACATATATCAGCTATTTTAAAATTTAATTTAGTTTGTTTAACTCTGAGATAACAGGGGTGTCCATATTATGTGCACTGCCCCGAATACGGACACATTTGCATAATATCGATACCCTACATAAGTGTATTTGTGCTTAAAGGTTGTATTTAGGGTGTCGGTATTCGAATACTCTCCCCTATATATAGGGTATACCACTATTTTTCCTAATATATTATAATAATTATACATGTAACAATGAATTTATAGATTAGAGTACATTACTTAATTGGTTTAAGTATTAATACAAATCGTCTTAAAAGTTCCCCAGTTAGAAATATGTATACAGACAATTAATTTTAATATTTTAAACTAATACATAACGTATTTATTAAATGATATATGCAAATAAAAAACGCATATATATATAAAATAAAAAATGCAAACAATAAACACAACTAACCTATAGGTTATAATATAGTATACTATAGTATACTATATATATTTATGTGATATTATTTAAATTATTATATATATATATATACAACATACAAATGAACATATTATTTACAATACTACACATATTACTACATATATGTATACATAGTATGTATTACATACACACATTAACATATACTTAACCTGCTATCGATGCTATTTCACGAACAACTGTGATAATATTTCATATTATTTTATATTAATTATATATAATATATATATATATATATATAGATTATTGTTATTATGTTATAAGTGAATTTAATATAATATTGATGTATTAGTAATATATAAATATATATATATATATATATATATATATATATATATACATATATTAGTATATTATAGTATGTATTAGTAGTATTATAATACATCGGTGTTGTATTAAATTCAAGTATACTTTATATATATAGATAACGTAATACAATACTCTTATTGTAATATGTACTAACCCATCGCCATTCCTCAGATAACCAATACAAATCTGTACATTGCCATTGCCACCTAGCGGTAAGTAACACGTGTATCACGTGTTAACACATGTATCTATTTTTATTTTTATTATTATTTTTTTATTATATCATTTGTTAATTTTATATCTTAACCATATATGTAACATGGCATTTATAAATCATTATATATATTCGTTTATATTCGTTATTTGTTTTTTTATTATTATTATTGTTTTATGTAATTTTGTTTGTTTTAAACAATAAACTATATCTATATATCTATCTATAACGTGGCGCGCGTCGTATTTACGTTAATAGACGCTTTAATAGTTATTAAAATACACTATAACGCGTGTAACTAATATTATATATATTAATTATCGAACATATCTGCATACAAATATACACAATGTCGCGCATATCACCCGTAATTATTGATATGTGTCAACAATATATCATTAACAATATATCATTGTAATGATTTGTTACATAATATATTACCTATCACGTATACTTGTACACGTTATATATTATAAATATATATATTTAGTATTTAGTATACTGTATATATATACTGTATACAGTAATATTTCTATAAGATATACATTATGAATTAATTATTATATTAAATTTAAAACGTAAATCAATAATAGTAATAGTGTAAATAGATATATATATATATATATATATATATATATATATATATATATATATAGTATATATATTCTAGTATATATATATAGGGTAGGTATTTAATTATTATATATATATACATTATTTTATACTAACAATATTACGTTGCAGATAATTATGTGAATAGTGAAAAATCTAAAATACGTCATAATTTAAACAAAAATAGAATGACCACGTGATATTAATTTAAATATGGGCGTGGTTTGTTTGATTCTACAAAGAAAGCATCTTATATCGGTAATGTATACCATATAAGGTGATATTAATTGTAATATTGATTTTGTAATATTGTAGGTAATATATACAGAGTATAAAATGAATAAATTATATAATAATTAATTATATATTTGTAAATTATTTTAATCAAGTATTATATATATATATATATGTCTATAAATTAAGTGTATATATTAAGTTTATTAATAATAACGAATTATATTTATATCATGAATAATATAACAAAGGTTTAACAATAATTGCTTTAATATTAGTTATAGTATTCGAAGTTTTATATATTATAATATTAAATACTAATATCTATTACATCTTAATTATTATAATTAGTAATGTTTAAATATTGATAAATGACAAATAATTACCTAGAATTTACAGTATTTAATAATACAATTATATAATAATACTTAATAATGGTTAATTATTAAATAAAAGGGGATACCATACTGAGGTTCATACATTTATAATTAATCAATAAAGCATGACAACTAGATAATTACCTATAGGTATTTAAACATATATATATATATATATATATATACATATATATATATAAGTAGGGGAGAGTACTCGAATACCGACACACTAATAATAAATCGCCATAACTTTATTAAGTCTCAATTAAATATTTCCAAATTGTATTTATATGTATTAGTATAAGTATTAAGTAGGTATATACATATAATAGCTATTTTAAAATTTAATTTAGTTTGTTTAACTCTGAGATGACATGGGTGTCGACATTACGTGCATGTCGATATTAGAACACTCTCCCCTACATACTTAAAATATATTTAAAACTAGATTATAGATAACATATATTTTGTTTACTTCTTACATATTCCATATCGTAGTGCATTATAGTATATATGCCCATATATATATACATACATATATATATATATATATATATATATATATATATATATATCCATATATGACATACTGTAGCCGAGTGAAATCGATAACTTTAAAACACATTTCCTTCGTGTTGATCAGTCGCTCTATTACGACTCGAATGTCAGTCTACTCTACGAGATAATCCTCCCACAGGTTCCCATATCTTCCTACTTATTCTCCTACATCCATTAACGATACTATATTCACTCAATTATCATTACCATCAAACGGAGTGACCTTAGTCCATTTAAGAACATTATCTACCTTGTTAATAACTCTTTTAACATACTTAATAGCGCTTCTAAACAGACTCGCGAGATCTGGGTTTACACCTCTGCGTCACTCCATTGTTTCAACGTAGGACATACTTATACGGATATTATTAACAGTGAATCGTGCAAGAAGCATACGCGTTCCTTAACGAATTCACGTAGACGTCGAGTTATTGTCGGATCATGTCACTTGTCCGACGATACCCGTTCGGCTTTATATCCGCCCACTATTACCAGTAGGTATGCGCATGCGTTGATATTACATCAGTCACGTGACTAAGGTCAACTTAATGATTTGTATTGGAGAGATTATTTAATTTATAAACACTTAATTTGCATCGCATGACTATTTATCGGGTTTCACTATTAAGTATGCGATCTAGGTATACCCATATGTACTACTATTCAATGGTATATGTCTTTACATATATATATATATATATATATATATATATATATATATATATATATATATCTATATAGCTCATTGGAAGTTGACACTCTGTGTTCGGTGTCTACATATTAGATACGAAGTAGGTATGCCTATATAAGTTATACATGATTGAATGGAACATATTACTGAACATATATGTTCATATATACCTATATGATGATATAGAGTTTATTAAGCACTAAAAGAGGGCCACGTATACATGTCTATAGACCTATTCGATCGTGCGGGAATAAAATGATACAAAGATAATAATAATACGATAACAATTAGATACTAATAATACGTTGTAGATAAATTAGACAGAAAGAATGAATATAAAAATAATAAGTTGAATGATTTAATGATTAGAGGTAGATATATATATATATATATATATATATATACATATATATTGTATACAATATATTATAATTACCAATGATATTGCATACAGGATTAATGAAAGCAGATACTAGATACGCTAAACATGACGATATTCCTCCATTATCATCATAATCATCATTGTTCTAAACAAGATTTTAAACTCGTTAACAACACATATCCATTACCGTTTATCCTTAATTCGCATATTATATATTATTATTGTTATTCGTTGTTATGGTATACCATGGACCCTGTAGGGTCCTTTCCTATACCCGTTTCAACTTATATGACATATTTAGTTATACCACATGGACATCATTTTATATTTGGCTAATATCCCTTCGAAGTCTTATATATATATGTTGTTAAATTCATTCATATGCAAATACATGCATGTATTATATGCTTGTATGACGTGCAATGCACGTATACACATTTATAAAAGCATCATAATGATAGTATACTATATATATATATATATATATATATATATATATATATATATATATGTTAATTTAGCATCCTCTATTTACGTATTTAATATGCAATTATATATATACATATTTATATATATATATTTAAATGAATAACACAATATGTTATGGGAATACTTGAATATATTATTTACCACATTATGGGATTATTAGGTAATAGTCGTAAGGTGTTTATTGGCTAATAAAATAATCACATTTGCCGACCAATCCCAATTCATTATGATCCGATATATATATATATATATATATATTAATAGTAAATAGTGCCATATAAATAACGATGGTTTTGATATAACACTACATTCATAATTATGCTTAATTTGTTTTATTATCGTAATTGTATTATTGAATAATAAACTATTGTATTACTATTACATCACCGAAGCACACCATATCCAGATGCCATTGTTATTGTCGGAAAGGTGTTGATATTTTATCGACCATAAACAATCTTAGGTTCCACGCTATAGCGTATGCATATACGTATTACCAAAACCCTTTGCTATTATTATATAATAGTAGTATCTTATTAATTATTAAATATAACATTTGATCATTATAATTACGAATCACTATAACATATATATATACTTTTCTATATTTAATTCACTTATTTTCTCCTTCTCATGTTCTTCATGTCTTACCTTATATAATATTCCGTTGTCTAATCACACAACTACTCCACACAGTATTATATCATATTCACCTTATATTATACATAGTGTTGTGAGTTAATAAAACACGTTTTAAACACGTTTTAAACCGTTTTAAACATAGAATAAATAACGAAAAATACAGAAAACAACAAGAGACATAAATGTATACATATATTTATTTAATTATTAATATTTAAATTTAATTTGACAAATAATAATTTCTCTGCTCGAGCAAAAAAAATATCTTTTTTTGATATAATAAATTGTATAATAATTGAAAAATGAATGATTATTTATTAAATGTATAAAATAAGTGTATAAAAATATAATATTATTATTATAATAATAAAGTTAAATTAGATTTCTTTTATGTTTTGATATAATAAATTGTATAATAATATATATTATGTTATATATTATATACAAAAATAGTATAGAATTTGTATATGTTTTTAATAATAATATATTAATATATAAAAGAAATATGAAAGTTCATAATATATATTATTATAATATAATATATAATTATATATATATATATAATTTATTATATCAGAACATAAAAGAAATCTAATTTAACTTTATTATTTATAATAATTTATTATAAAATAAATATGAAAGTTCATACAGCTTTTAATATATTAATTATATAATGTACATATATCTATAGATTGTGATATAATCTCCATGTCTATAACATTAAATAATACAGAAATAGTCGGTGTTATATTTAAAAAAAAAAAATATTATAATTATTATAATTGTCATACTAATGTATATTTTGACAATATAATTTAATGATGCTAATAATACAGATAATATATTATTTGAATTATTACTGATTATTCATATAATATGTACTTATTTTATTGTTTAATAACATATCTACTTTATTTAAATAATTTTATTTTTTGTAACAGAAAAAAACGGATAAAAAACGAAAAAAACGAATTAAAAACGAAAAAAACCGTTTAAAACATGTTTTAAACGAACATTAATAAAAAACGCGTTTTTTAACAACACTAATTATACACTTCTAATCTATACATCATACTGGTGCCAAGGTAATATATATATATATATATATATATATATATATATATATATATATATATATATACATATATATGTAATACAAATAATAATAGTTTATTTATAATCGTAGATAATCAAGTGTAATCAAATATATGTTAACAAAATAAAAACATAATTATAATAAATGATATATTTTCAGTATTTTGCGGAATATTGAAATAGACGGAGCACTTATTATCGACAGAGGTAGAATATTCCACATCGAATCAGCAGAAATACTGAAGGACCTCTTTGTGATTTGTAGTCGACATAGATCTTCTTCAAGTTTCATGGGGTAGCTCCTCGAGTATCCAGTTATTTTATCTGATAATAGCGTTGATAAATAGGGATGTACTCTAGAAATTATTAATGTTTTAATTAAACATAACAATCTGTAATTAATTATGGAAGATACACCTAACCATTTTAATTAATGTAAATAATAACTAGTCGAAAATAGATTAGAATATGTGATATTAAATATAATTTATATACATCTACGAATAACTCGTTAATATATATATAATGTTTTTTAAATATATATTGGATCTCCAATTAAGATAATATTCCCATAATCTAATCTCGATAGAACCAAACTTTCAATAATTCGAATAGTTGATTTTATTGATAAATATTTACGAATGATAGGTATCCTATTTATATTATGTAAATGATAATTAGCTGATTTACATATATATGATACATGAGATGACTGCGATAAATTACATGAAACAATTATTCCAAGGAATTTAATTTTGATGAATGTGTAATTAAAAGATTATCAAATATAATATCAGGAAAAACAAAATTAGAACGAGAAATATTTAAGATCATAGTTTTATTATTATGTATAAGTACATTATTATTTAAGAGCCATTTACGAATATTATTCGCACATAACATTAATTTATCCTGATAACAAGATTCAGCATACATTTGAATACCATCCAAATATATATGATATTTCTCATTGTGTGTTTGTCCTATTATGTATTTCAAAGGAGAAATATAAATAGTAAAAAGTAGCGGACCTAATGTGGAACCCTGCGGAACTCCGTGTAATTAAATAGTCTCACGTAGATACAATTATGAATCTTAACCGAATAGGTTTTATCTTTGATACGTGTAATTGAATTGAAAGTTTATTTAAACACTTAAATAAATCATAAATGATTTCTCGAAAGTGTATATTTATATAGAAATAATAAAAGGTAAAACAATAAATACCATTACTAATAATAAAATAAAATAGAATAAACCGTAAGGAAGTTAATAAATAAATTAATAATGACAAACAATATTATAATATTGTTTGTCATAATATTGTTATATTGTAATATTGTTGTGACCTAATACTATAGTATTAGGTTGCCACCTGATATCAATTTTTGTATATATTGTTTGAATGTTTTATACGAATTTATGTATCTAATATAGGGTGGAAGTGAATTCCATAGATTAGGACCAATATAACTCATTACCCTGAAAGAATTAATATTTTTAAATCATCTCCAGTAATGATTATTGTTAATATTTTATTGATAAGTATATCATGAGAAATACTATCAAAAGCAGATGAAAGGTCAAGTTATAATAATTTAATACGGTTATGTTTATCTAAAGAGAAATAAATATCATTCATGGTAGCGAGTAAGGTAGTTTCATTATTATGTCTCTTCTTGTATGTACTTTGATATACATTAAAAAGGTTATTATCATTAATATATTAATGATTAATGAGTTGTTTAGATATATTTTTTTCAAACAGTTTATCTATAATATGAAGCATGGATATAGCTCTAAAATTGCCAAAATCATTCGAATCTAAACATGGTATTTTTATGATGGGAATTATCAAAGATGATTTTAAGAATTTCGGAATTTCACAGTTATTTATTAAATCAATTATAATTGTAAAGAAGAGAGGTGTAATAGTATTAGCTTAATTTAAATTATCCTAATTTGTTAAGTACAATAAGGGGAAGAGGATCAAAAAGTACAATGAAGTAGATTTAATTATATAATTATATATATAAAAGATTGAAGGAGGGAGAAAAGTATCAAATGAAGAAGAGGCTGTATGAAAGGATATTAAAGGAGTACTAATATCCTCATTTAAAATAATATTATTTATTTTATTACAAATATTAATAAATTAAGAATCAAAATACTCAATAAATAAAGATTATAACTTTTCATTAGAAAAAGGAGGATAATTTAAATGTGATTCATTGCCTAGGAGTTGTCTAGTAATAGAGTACAATTTCTTCGAATTATTTTCATTAGAGAATATATTATTTTTATAATAATTTATTTGCTAATTGTTTATAATTAGTGATATAAGGGTTTTTAAATAAATTCTTTCACATTTTGTTGACCTTTTTGCTTTTGATGTAGAACTATTAAACCATGGTTTATTACATCTAATATTAAAATAATTTATCTTAGTTGGAGCAAAGATGTCTAGGTTTAATTTTAAACAGTTATTTAATGAATTACTATTAGGTATTTTATTCTCAAAATGTGTATATATATAACACACAATATCAGTGGTATATATTGTGTGAATAGAAATTTAACAACACTAGAAAATAAAGATAATAATTGTTACACATAAAATTACGGAGATTCGATTTAAAAGATAAATTTGAGATATTCATGCTAAGCGATTTAGGAAGATTTCCATTATACAGAATCAGCAGCAGCCACAGTTTCAGCTTAAGAATGCGATTCAAAATTCTCTTGTACCATAGTTATTTAGATTGAAATCGTATTCTGAGTCTAGTCCCAGACTGTAGGTTCTTGTATAGGTTCCTGTATAGAACCATACAATTCACTTTATATTTAATTATAGTACTATAGTGAAATAAATACGTTGTTATATTTCAATGATTTTAAAATTATATTTATTAAGGCAACTATAAATATGTGTGCAATATTGAACCATTTCAAGTTTTCTAAATGAAATAGTATTATAGTATAATTATAGAATACTTATCATACGAGTTTAGATTTTAATCCGCGTACATTTGGAGATATAACATCATCTATATACTATTTATACATACTAATAAGTTTATGAAGATATATCAAACGGTCAAACCGTGTAATCTATCGAACATTATGTAGGATTATGTACCTAACATTGTGTAAACAACATTCCGAGCTACAAGCTTCTAAAGTCGTGTGTTTAATAAATATTAGATAGACATTTCAATTATATGTGGTATAGGATATGTTTATATCACATAAATAAGTTAATTTTAGTTATTTTTGAACGATATTTTAATCATAATTGAACATATAATTCATTATATTTTAATATTTTAACGTAATGTCCAATTTTATATAAAAAATGAAAATTAATGATTCAGTAATTATTTATCGACATTTATCTTTTAAGAGAAATATAAATATTACAGTCGGTATCCATATCGCGAACTACTACCGATGACTATGATGCTGTGTGTGAATGCATTGCACCTATAGCTATTATACCTATAGCTATTATACCTATACATTATACGGTATTAATAGCAGGTCATATAATATAGGTATAGTGTATAGGTATTATAGCTATAGGTATACACTATACCTATAGCTATAATACCTATACACTATACCTATAGCTATTATACCTATAGATATTATACCTATAGCTATTATACCTATAAATATTATACCTATAGCTATTATACCTATAGCTATTATACCTATACATTATACCTATAGCCATTATACCTATAGGTATGAAGAGCAGATCAGTGATTCAGCTTAATTGTGAAATTGAATTCGTAAGATAAAAAATGATGTATATACATGTGGCAATTAAATATATATAATCGTAATTTTAATAGTGTTTGTATGATGTCGTCACAAACATCTGAATATTCGCGATTTTATTAACTGTTATTTAACTGATATATGATATTAATTTATATATTTTAATTTCATTCGTAAATCACGGCGTTATCGCTTCGGTTATACTATTTAAAAATGTGATTTTTATTTTTTATTTAAATTTAAAATTATATAACAACGTATTACAAAATGTAAATATTGTTGTTTACAAATTTAATTTATTTATAATTATTTTTTAGAGATAAATAATTCTTATAAAACGAAATATAGGATTCATATATAGACGTGAGTAGTAATTTATTAAAAGGTAATACTATATTATATTAATATTATATATATATATTATATATATACAATTGATAATTATAAATAATTATGTATCATATATATATGCGGATCGTATCATATTTATAATTATAATTAATTGATTTAAACTAATTGGTAAGTTATACTTTAAAATACTTTAAAGATAATAGTAAGAAGCTATATGGAATACAACAGGTTACCTCATATAGATCTACGCGATATTCTTATATTCGTGGTTTATTGGAAGACACATATTCTAGTTTAACGTTATATTTTCGGTAGACCATATATACCTATGCAATGCCGTATTTCATTAAGTTTATAGAAACATTATTAATGTTTTTAATTAGTACACTACTATTAGCCGTACCATTATGCCACAGTCTATATACTATAGTATATAGTATATGACACAGTCTATAGTATATATACTATTAAGGGGATTCGCAGCATTTGAAATGTGTTGAAAATAAATATTTTAATTATTGTTTTATTTGAGAAAAGTATTATTTAATATATATTTTATATCCTCTTAAACTTGTATAGCATATAAAGTTCAATAAAATATACAATTTTATAGTTTAATACATGACCTATTTGATAAAAAAAATAAAAGTGTAAAAATGGCGTAAATAATAGCAAAATACTAAATTTTAAACTTATAATATTACATCTAGGTATAAGTTAATATTTTTAAATAATTTTAAATGCAGTGTTATATACGATCTATTATGTAATAAGATGTCAACTAGCGAAATCTATAATTAACGGATTTATATCACATGAACGCATTATAGTAGGTGTACAATTCGCATAACAATCAACGTAATTGATATTGCGTCATTTATTTATTTAATTTCATAATGCCAAAACGTAGTAGGAGATCGATTGCCGGACTATAATATAATATAAATATTATAAGAATAACTTTATGGGTATATTAGTTATATTATAATACTAGAAAATATGCTAAAAAAACTATTTTCATGAAAACAAATTATTTTCTATTAAAAAAAATGTCATAAATATTAGCTTATTATGTGTATGTAATTATTGGTAATATAATATAAATATTATAATAATAACTTTATAGATATGTTAGTGTAGTATTCTATAATATTATAATACTAGAAATGTTGTCAAAGAAAAGTTAACAATATGCAATTTACAGAATTGTAATCGGATCAAAATCCAAGTTTCTGAATATTTTTTTAAATACGTATATGTATTCGTATACAAAAACAAATATCTCCTATCTTAATACATCATATACATCAAAGGCAGCAATCCTCTTAAGGGGTGTAAACGATGTTTTATGTAGGGGGACCAACCAATCAAAATAAATGTTATGGTACAAGTGGGGGGGGGGTGCAATACCTATGAGATCCCCCGAGATTTTAAAGTAAGGGGGACATATCATAAGGGGTAATTGTCTCGATAAGCAACACTGCTTCTATAATTACCCTGGCATTGCCTAAATCTGATACTAATAATAATAATAATAATAATATCGCCCCGTCTCCCCTGTTGAAGCGCCCCCTAGTAAGCGGGCATACGCGGACAACTAATACGGCGTGAAGTGGTCACGTGTCCGAGCTTTTGTTGCTCGTCTCGTTCGTTATATGCACACGTGATTCGCTTAGTAATACACGGGTAGTAAAGGGCTTCGGCAGGACTAACACTCCGAACATGGCAACGGGTCACCACCAAAGTTAATAAGTTCATTTTGCATATATTATGCTTTAATACGAAGGCGGCTTCGATAGGAATTAGAGCGATATGGTTATAAGTGAAAACATCATCCAAGTTCATATGAACTTAGGGATAACATATGGATGGGATGAAATAACTCCACAAAATAACAATAACATAACAATACTAGGTTCCTATATGGTATAACCTGTAACTCGTCAACGAAACCTGTTGTTCACTATTTAAACACCCATAAGTTGTATTCACCAATAAGCACAGTAGCAAATACAGCAACAAGTCACCGAGCTTATTTATCGTGGTGTAGATACCCCATTAGAGCTGTTTTAGTAGTGTTGATTTTTATTTGATTACATTTAAATTTAATCAAAGAGATTATTATTATTGAGATGATTATTTTATTGTTTACTAATTATTTTTCTAGTATTGTAACTAGTTTTGGTAATTGAAAAATGTTTTGTAATTAGATACTTCATTTGTACCAAATTTCGAATTTACAATTCAGGGAGTTATGAAGTTTTTTTGAAATACGGAGGAATTTTACAAATTTAAATCAGTCAATAATTGTTTTATTAAAGGAGTAACTTTTGTAAGTATTTATAAGTATATACTATTATGACACTGAATATCGAAGAACGATATATCAACTTATTAACTTATACCAAGTACATGTCCTTGCTTATACGTTTGTTTACAATATTTATAAAATGTAATATACAATTTTAAATTTCAGTATAAATTTCGAATAACGTATTATTAAATGTAAATATTGATGTTTATAAATTTAATTTTTATAAATAAATATTTGTAGTTATAAAGAATTAAAAGAAAACAAAACAATGTGTTACATAATTTATATATGATTCCAATTATAGATCTACTAATTCATTACAAGGTAATCATATATTCTATAATTATAGATACTACTTAAGTAGTATATATATATATATATATATATATATATATATATATATATATATATATATATAAATATCGATATATCTGTTGTAGGTAGCCCAGTATAAGAATAACTTTCTAGAATACGATATGTTCATGAACCTATGTTAAACTCGTTCACTTGCCTTTATAAATACATGTATATGTGTATATCTTGATTTAAATAAATACATAGTATTATTATAATTAATACATATTTAGTACCTATTTATTATTGTTCTTAGCGATACTATTAAATTAAATATTTCTATAAGAACATAAGCAAGACATATACTCCTAATAAAGCAATCGTAGTCAGTAACCCGCAATCATCACTCTTTATGGGAATAACTTGATGAAGATAATACGCTCTGTTACTAAGGCCCTATCAAAATATGGATATCGTGACAAGAAATTAAGATAAGATTAGCTCTTGCAACAGCATCTATGATACGCCTTTACACCATATGGAATAGTAAACATATTAACTTTAAGTTAAATTATAATGTGTACCGTTCACTTGTATTATCAATACTAATATATGGTTGCGAGACATGGACGAACAATTTAGTTATGTATACACAAATTAAGCATTCGAAAACAAGTCCCACATGAAAATGCTCGGGATAAAGTATCATGAAAGAAAAACTTCTGAATATGTAAAGCACAATATTATTTCCATAATCGGCTAAATCTATTATCCTCTCATAGAAACGATTAAACGACGAAAGCTAAATGGTATAGACACATATGCAGACATGACGGCCTTTAAAAAACTATAATTCAAGGATTGGTTGAAGGAGTACGTAAACGAGATCGCCCGAAAAAGAAATAGCTAGATAACATTTCAGATTGAACTAAGATGGATATTTATGATTTGGAAAATATTGTACATTATCGAGAGGGATGGAGAAAATGTGTTTTAATGTCAAGTATATTAATTAAGTAATCAGTAACATAATTATAACTAAGTTGAGATTCGCTGAAATCGATAAGATGAACCGTAGATGTGTAGAAAATGGCATGGTTATTGACACAAGTTATCTTACCCTATCAATATGTTCATGTTATGACGAGAGGTGACAAGTAATAGGTCACTATAGTGACCATATATGGTCAACAGTAAATATGAAAAAGTTTGATTTAAGGTCAGTATAAACGTATACGTTATCTATAGATTAGACTTAGATATCTATACGTTATCTTTCCTTTTCCTCCTATATCGTAGCGTTGAGCCTTGTGTGCGCTGATGATTTTCTCATAACATGTATCCACTTTACTCCGTGGTTTGTATACAAGCTATAGCTCGCATTGATTAACAAGTACACGTCCAGTATTGTAAGTTTTATTGTCTTCTTTTTGTGCAATTTATGGTACCTCGAAATATGACTTTCGATATCGAATTATTGTTGCGACTTACAATGTTAGTCTTTCATATCCATACCACCGTAACTAGTGATGTAAATGATGCCGAGCGGAAACTTATGGTTTTTGATGCCGAGCCGAGACTTTCATTTTAGGAAAAAAAACGAGCCCTAGCCGAGCCGAGACTCTAGCCAAACGAGACCGATCCGAGTTGAGACTTTAGGTAACTGAGACTGAGACTGCATCATACTTTATATTTGAGCATCATTTACATCACTAGCCGTAACTTAGTTAAATATGAAGACGTTTATGTTATAGTTAATATGAACGTAGATAACTTTAATAAGTGAAATACTTCCAATATAATGGATTTACATTAAAATATTATTATACAGTCATGAAATAAGAATTCGATTCGTTATATCAAACTCTGTAATTAAAAGAATAAACAAAATATGGTTAGTATAAATAAAAATCAAAGATATTATTAACTTATTCAAAAACAGTGGTAGAACAATTGAGTCCGCTAGTGATCTAAACAAGCCACAATTTCCTGCTTCGAAACAACTGAAACATCCAAAAGTTATGTTTCGAAACATCTGAAACATCTGAAACATCCTAAATTGTCGCTTCGCATTATACATTATTATACACGAAATTTCATTGATTAGTATGTATAACAAGTTATACATATAATATATTGTTTAATTATCCTCTTCTATAATAATAATAATTGGTGCATCCATTTGATAACATTTACATTAATTTTTTTTAATTTAAATACAAATTTTATTTTTAATTTAATAAAAAAAAATGTTTAAAAGAGATATCTTAAAAATTCCAAAGATAATAAACTCTATCGAGCCGTTCACTAATCCGGTCCGGCTCGAAAATCTCGGCTCGTTTTATATCATTAGAGTCCACACATATCGATTATGTCAAGGGAAACAGGAGTTCACATATATTGATTATAATATGAGACAATTATGTATACCAATATTTATTATGATATGAGACAATAGAGTCCGCCCAGCAAACAATAATAGCAGATTTAAATACTTATTATAGCAGTAATTTTTAATCAGATTTTCGAACATTCTGATTTAAAATCTGCTTTAATTCTATTGATTTAAATCTGATTTAAATTCTGATTTAGCACTGATATATTTCTGATTAAAATACTGATTTATTACTGCTTTATTTTTGATTTGAATACTGATTTATTATTGCTTTATTTTTGATTTAAATACTCATTTATTCCTGCTTTATTTTTGATTTAAATACTGATTTATTAGTGCTTTTTTTATATAAATTCTGATTTATTAATGATATATTTCTGATTCAAATACTGATTTATTACTACTTTATTTTTGATTTA